>JAIFAC010000167.1:0-156836 GCA_026545765.1 Plantago major | reverse complement strand
TCTTAAGATTTTTTTCAATTCATTGATTAAGTGCGGAAAGTAAACATCGACCAAATCACAAGGTGTGATCTTCTTTGACAAGTTATCTTTTATAGAATACTATAAAGAGTAATTTCTTGGATAAGTTCTGAAGAGATTAGATAACTTGATACATAAACCAAGTTTAGCTCGATCGGCAAAAATACAAAAATACATAGTAAATTAGGACAACGAGGTAACCAAGCTCAAGTAAACATCCTTATAGACTAGTCTTCAAGTCTTCAACTCTTCAAGTCTTCAACAGTAGTTCTATGGATCAGTATGCAAATTTCCTATCTCCAAACCTTTTGATGTCATCAGAATAATCATAGAGAAGTGTTTTGACGAGCATCTCAGTGTCTCTGACAAATCCACAGACCTCTTTGTAGGTTTTGGTAGGATTTTTCTTGACAAAATGTTTGACCAGATACTTTCCCCACTTCGGGCATGCTCTATTACGATGTCTGAAAGCTTGAAGTACGTAGATAATCCTCGGATATCGATGTCACCCTTGTATTGATCTTGATTAGATAGAGCGACTCATAGGGTTCCTGGCGAGTCTTGCTCTTGTGCACATTCTGTGATATTGATTACATGCACATCATCGGCTTTCCATATGGACATTCATCGAGAGGTCCTTTCTCATGGCTTGATTCTCTTGACAACTTCAAAATCGACGGGCTTTAATGTGATTGGTGTTGATCAAGGTTGGCTTATCTTTTCTCCATGCCATAAGTTGTTTATGGATTGGTTAAAATCTTGAATTTACCAATAGATGCTTAAGTTCGAATCCGATAGCCATTTTTACGATTGATGCACACTGACGGAGGAATCATTGTCATACTTCACATACTCTATTTTGGCTTCTTACGGCTGAGTGGAAGTTGACTTTGTCTTTGCTCGACTCTCGATCTGTTCCTTCTACGTCTTGAATTCTCTTTGGGGTTGTTGCTTGAAGAACCACCTGGATGAACTTGGTATTTCGGAGGTGTTTTAGGCTAGGGCTTTGCGGCTATGGGCTCGATTAGGCTTTCAATTTTCCTTTTCTTGTGAAGAGGGCTTCATCTTCATCGGTTTCCTCATCATCATCAAGATTAAATCTTGTGAGAGTTTCTGACCTTCTTCATTATTGCGGGGACTTGATTTGGCCTTCTTCTTCTTGGAAGATTCATCAATCCCTTTAACTTGTCTTCTCCTTGGAGCCTTGGTACTCCTTGGAGGTTTACGTGCCATGGCCCTTGTTATCATTGTAGTTCATTGATGGGTTTAAGAGGCTACTATTTACCAGCGACTTGGCTTGAGGAGGTTCATTGATTACGAGTGGTGGTGGAAGTTTCATATTTCTTCTTCCTCTACGAGCACTTGACTCCAGTTTCTTCTTGTTTTCCTCTCCTTCTTCCCATTCCCCGACTTTGAGGTCGGTTGTACCTCTTCCCCTTAGTCATTGTTGGTGACTTCGGTCTCATAAAGAATCGAGAGAGTCAAAATGCCCTTGTAAATAGTTGTGGCGGTGACCAACCGAAGTTGACTTTGAGCTCTGATTTTGCTTGATAAGTCCATTGTCCTTATCGGTGAGCTACTGATGGGCCTAGGATGGCATCTGCTTTTCGGTGATGTAACTTGCCTCTTGAAAGCTTTTTCAGCTAAGGCGCATCATCCCGTATCATTCCAGATCTTTACGAGCAATGACTATGCTAGTTGTTCTCTGGCGAAGAGCTCGGTGAAATTTTCATTCGAGGAGGAGGCAATTACTTCCTTGTTACGTGAAGACAACTCCTTTTCGGATGAGCGATACTTGGTATACATTCATGTATTCATGGGAGTGGACATTTGGCGTTTACGAATATTGCGGGGCAATCGACTTCCTTTTCAAGTGAGAACCGCTAGATGTTCATTGCGGTGCTCTGCGAAATCTTGTCTTCTTCATCGTCGAGTAATGCCCGGTGATCTTCATCCTCTTGGACATTCTCATCGATTGTATCAAGTCCGGCAACCATCTCGGATTGGTTTCTTCCCTTTACGGGAGGAGGATGGTACTTCTTTTGAAGATGATGCGACCTTAGCATCATGCTTGACTTGAATACTTCTTGATGTCGAGTTCTTTAGTGATAGCATTCACGACATCTGTAGCTCTTTAACCTCGAGTAAAATCATTTCTTGTAAGTATTGATCTTGTAGTTGATCAAGCTTGTCTGCGGATCTAGCTATTTGATCTTCGATTGAAGATGGGTATTGTTCTTCTTCAGCAGTTGTTTGAGTTGGCGATTCTGGTTTGAGTGTTTAATATTTTGATTGGTTTCTTGAGCTCGACTACTTATTAATAAGCAGGTGTTGGGAAGATGGATGAGTAGATTTACGAGGAGATGGGCGGAGATTTGTGAAGTCTTCTCGGTGTGCTTTTCGATGGTGAGGCATTATTCATAGCGAAATTCCTCGGTCCACAGTGCGAGGCATCATCATCATCCTTTTATGCATGTCATCCTTTTGGTGATGGTGGGTGGGAGGTTCATCGAAGTCATTTCGTTTATCTCTTCCTCCTCATCATCTTGAGATACAAGATTGATCACTTGAGAATAGTGATCTTCTACCCATTAACCTCTTCTTGTTGAAGGTATAAATTACGAGTTTGGGCGAGCGGCTTGAATGCCATCGTAATCTTGTCGACCATCTGCTGTTCAAAGGCTTGTATCAAGCGTAAGCCACTTCTGGAGAAATCCTTATGCAATAAAATCATAGCGTATCTTTATTAGGTAGGGAACATTGCATGGATATATGTCTCAAGTCAAGAGCTCGTGCTTATGTTTGGTTGATATGTGATTCTCAATATTTCGGAGATCGAGCACCTTAACCTTTGCCATTTATTGATGCATTGAATATGCTTTGGCGGTGTGAGCTTTGAAGAAGGGAAGTAGGTCCTTTTCTCATCATTGGGAACTGCTTTGCACTTGTTTGAGCACGAAAGAAAGTGTTTTGAGTGAGCTTCAAAACTTTTATAGATATCGAGTAGAAGTGTAGTTTAGTTTAAGAGTTACACAGTAAGTACTTGAGCTCGGAGACTTGTACTCTTGAGACAATTGGTGTCTCGGATATCTTGTTGTGGTAGGAGACTTGGAAGTCTGGTCCTCATCAACCTTTCTTTCTTGAACACGAAATTAAAATTATCACAATACTTAGGAAATTTTATCAAGAAAACTTTAAGTGACAAGTCGGATACGAGGTCGATTACCTCCATGGGAGGCTCAGATACTTGTCTCTCAGAGACTTGTGCAGTCTCTGGAATCTTTTCTTGTGATGAAGGCCTTGATGCCTCATCAATTTCCATAGGTGCAGGGGATGTCGCAACTCTGTCCCCTTGCACTTCTACTTCTGAGTGAGCCTGTGAGTAGAAAGTATTGAGTAATTTAGAGAAGAAGTTTTAGTTAACCCAAGGTGAAGAATATTTATCATTGATTTTCATATACCTTCATACTGGAAGGCTCAATGATCTGTTCTTCAAAAACCTTGTAGGTTTCTGGGTTTTCTTCTGGCATTTCTGCCTTATCTTCCTCTTTCTCAATTGGAGCCTGTTAGAAACATTCACTTAATTGGTTAAGTAAATTATCGTATAACTGAAAAATGACAACTTAAGAAACATTTTATCACACATAGGGAGGCTCGATTTCTTAAGAGGTGAGGTTGATGAGACCTCTTTCTCGGTTTAAGGCAAGCTTTCCGACTTCCTCTTGTCCTTGTGTTTCTAACTTCGACTGTAACAAAAATTTGATAAATAACAAGATGTACAAGCATAAAATTTGCCTGAAGATAAGAGTTAAACCATTCGACTACGATCCATGTCGGTGATTGGTCTCTGAAACTTGTGACCTTTCTATACATTGGTCTTCTTGTTCGATTATTTCTTCTTTGTTTGAAGTTTGGTACTTCACACCTTTTACAGTATAACTCGGTTGCCTCCACAGTTGATCATTCTGAGTAGATGTCTCAGTTTGATCCCTCTCATTGAGTTGGGGAACATGCTCTTTTGCAGGATTTTCTTCAGCATACTGCATTGCTGGTAACTCAAAATGGAGTTCATTTACCATTTCATCAACCACTTGTGGCTGTTGTGTTTGTGGTTGTTGTGGTTATGCAGGCGGAAGATTGGTCGATAGAATGTTCTTCCATATTTTTAGATGTGGCATTTTCATCGACATCTGACACTAAATTACCACTCGGGGCTTCTTGAAGTTGTGCATAAAGCGTTCCACGATGAAGTATTTGTACCAACAACCTTTGCTATAGGTGCTTGTTGACAACTTTGTGTAGGTTCTCTTTGATACCTTTTCACGGTTACTATTTGATAACCTTAGCCCTCTTTGCTCTTTCTAGGACTTGAGAGATGACTAGTTCATCATCTTCATCGTCGAGCTCTCATCATTAGGGCCTGATTGGTCCATTACTCCTGCGGTTTTACGCATATAGGGCTTGGTGTTTTCACCACTATTGGCGGCATTTATGAGTTCATCGGCAAGGCATTACGCATTAATCGCAACATTTACGAGCACTTTCTCTTCTTTGAGTCTACTTGTGCGATAGTTGATAATTCTTTTGCGGCATTGATGAGTTGATCGCCTTTATCGGTTCATCGGCAAGGCTGTAGATGTCGAGAATCGACAACCTCTTTGGGTGTGTCTTACGATTTGCCGAGACTTCTTTCTTGAAGTTACAGGCTTCTTAGTATAACCTTTTCTTGGATACCTTTTGGACTTTCGCTTCTTAGAACCTTTACGAGACCCGATAACTTTTTCATCAAGTTTGTATACTCATATTTGTAGAGTAGGTTACTATTGGCTATTTGGTAGTCTCTACGAGCTTAATGCCAAGCTTCTCCGACCAAGTAGCATATCTTGAGACCATAGCCTCATGGCCTTTGGCTCGGCTAGTCCTTTGGCAATCTTAGGCTCGAAGCCTTGAATCTTCTTGACAAACTTCATGAAGGCGTACTTTCCCGGTTAAAGGGTTTTCCGGCCTTTTGTCTTGTTGATTCGGCAAGAACATCATGATCCATCGTTCTTGGCTTATCGTGACACCTCCTTGTAGACCATCAAAGCATCATGAAGAATGCAAGCGATACATCGGTGAACCATCGGATATGCGGTTGGGATGTAAAGCTTGAACTTCGGTGGGTGTATCGATTTTCAAGATCACACATCCTTTGTACAATTTGTTAACACCTTCAAGGAGATCATCATCCTTGGTGTTTATTTCAAAATCCTTCCCAAGATTTTGAAACTCAAACAACTTACAGAAAGTTGTTAAGTCCAGAAGGATTTCCTTTCCTTGGACTAAGGTTTTGACAGACACTATTTGGTGCCTTGAAACACGAAATTATCACAGGTTGTTGTAGAATTCCAACATCAGTGATGAAATTCCACTAGGCGACGGATAGAAAACCCTTGATTTGTGCCTTTTTAAGCATGTCAATTAGCTACATCGGCTTGGTTCTCTATTGCGGTAGTGAGGTATTCCTCAACCATGGCACCACCCAAATCATTACGTGATTTGAAGTCTAGTGGTCGAGATTAAAATCTCCTACCGGTCGGTTGTTCACAATAACCAACTCTGGTGCTTGCTTTTGCAATACCGGTGGAGGATTGAGATTTGATGTGGTTGAACTTTGAGGGCCATCTCTTTATATAGTGTAGGGATTTGAAATTGGTGTTTGAAAGAGATTTGATTGAGTAATTCTTTGCGGAAAAACTTAATCTTGATTTGCAGAGATTGTAGAAGGTTTGCAGAGAATCAAGAGAAGGTTTTGCTATTTTTGTGCAAGTTGAGTTTTCGGATTAGGCAAAAGTGATTTCCTATGCCAAAATCCTATATATATAGCAACGTAATTCTTAACAAACATATACACACAAATTGGTTTTGTATGTATGTATCTGTGAATTGCAGTGAGGCGTGGGTAAAAGTTTGTTCGGCATTAAATGCATAGTGGGCCACGTCTGAATTTCAACAGTCCACTATCCGTTAAGATCAAACGCTTAATTTCATCAAGGGTCACCATTGCTTCTTCAGCAATGATCACAATCAACAAGTGTAATTGTGCCCATTTAATGAATTTTGGCGATTTGGTATCTGAATCACAATTTTGTATGACCAAGAACACTCTTTGTATCTGAGTCTATCTTATACTCAATATTTGTCCAAGTTTTACACAAAGATAGAAACAATACAAATTTCAAGAGAGTAGTTGACTGCAGATAGTTGTACTATTCTCTTTTGTGTTCCCCGTTTATAGAGTGATTCAGATATCTGAGTTCCCGTCTCAGAGATCTTAAGCTGTCGTTTTGCTCTTTAGCCTTTTTGACTTCTAGATACCCGTTCCAGATTTCTCTTTTCTCTTCTCTGGATACCCGTTCCAGATACCTCTTCTCTGGATGCCCGTTCCAGATACCTCTTCTCTGGATGCCCGTTCAGTTCACGAACTCTTCGGTTCATTGGTAGTTCCATTAGTCGAGACTATGTCTTAAGGCTAAGAATCTACATTCTTGTAGTGGCTTAGTGAAGATATACGCAAGTTGGTCTTGATGCCAATCTTGAGTATCTCTATATTGCCTTTTTCAACATGGTCTCGATGAAGTGATGTCTAACATCAATATGCTTTGTTACGGCATGAAATTTAGGATTACGTGTGTCATGATAGCACTTGTGTTGTCACAGAAAATGGGAGTTTTCTTCTCATCGAGTCCATAGTCTTTAAGTTGTTGTTGTATGCACAGAATTTGTGTTGCACAACAACCAGCAGTAATATATTCAGCCTCTGTGGTAGAAGTTGCAATTGAGTTTTGCTTCTTGCTAAACCACGAGATAAGTCTAGTACCAGGCCCGGCAAGTTCACGAGGTGCTTTTCCTATCAGCGATGATCGGTATAATCGTGTCGAGTACCCAGCTAAACTCAATCCGCTTTCTTTGTGGTATCCTACATCTACTGTAGCTTTTACATACCTTAATATTTTCATAGCAACGTTGTAGTGTGTTTGCATGGTTTATAAAATCTAGCACACTCCAAGCGGCGTATTGAATATCGAGTCTACTTGGTGAGGTAAAGTAGTGAACCTATCAATTTCCTATACTTATGTTCTTCCACACTCTTATCTGATTTAGTATAGGTCATTTTGGTTCCAATGCTCATAGGTATCTTAGCATTCTTTTCAGAAGGCTTAAGATTGAATTTTGTGAGCATATTTTTTGCATACTTTGTTTGACTAATGAATATTCCATCATTGAGTTGCTTGACTTGCAATCCTAGAAAATAATTCATTTCTCCCATCATGCTCATCTCAAACGTGCTTTTCATGAGATTTGCAAAGTCATTACAAAGTTGCTTGTCCTTAGATCCAAATATGATGTCATCAACATATACTTGAACTAAGAGTAGTTTCCCGTCATGATTTAAGGTAAATAAAGTTTTATCAACTTCACCTTTCTTGAAACCACTTTCCAGAAGGTATTTGGCCAAAGTGTCATACCATGCTCTTGGAGCTGTTTGATCCATCTGAGCTTTACATGGTTTATAGACCATTCTACTTTACGAGGAAACTTCAAAGCGATGGTTTCTCAACATAAACTTCTTACGCAAGTTCACCGTTCAAGAATGCACTTTTGACATCCATCGATAAACTTTAAAATCTTTATAGCTGCAAAGGCTAGAAAGAGTCTTATTGCATCAATCGGCTGGCTGGTGCATATGACTCATCAAAATCTAAACCTTGATGCAGGTAAATCCTTGGCAACCAATCTTACTTTGTTTACGGTTATTTCACGATTCATTCATTTGTTTACGAAAACCCATTTAGTTCCAATCACGGATATTCCTTCTACAAATGGAACTAGTTTCCGGACTTTGTTTCTCTCAAATTGATCGAACTCTTCTTGCATTGCGAGATCCGTCTTGGTCTCCTAATGCTTCTTCTATATTTTTAGGTTGATATTTGAGATGAAACATCGAAGAAGAATTAGCATTTTTCTATTGCTCTCTAGTCCTAACACCTTGATTAATTGGTCGATCACATCTTTTGCGGGATGATCCTTGATCCATCTCATCATAGGTTTAGTGCTAGTAGGATCAATATCGAATGATTTGAATGTGAATCACTAGGATTTTGATTTGATACTATTTGATTATCTAAGACATTTTGCTCCTCGGAAGGACAATTAATGTCGACACTTGCTCGATGTTTGAGCTATGGAACATGTCTTTCGGAGATTGTTTCGAGATAGCTTTATGATGAACATCTTCAGTTTCCATTTCTGGAAGTTTCATAGGAAATTCTTCATCATGTTTGTGAGTCATCTTGTTGTTACTAGGCACTTCATGCTTTTCTTCGTCAGAGTCATCCTCACTTTCCACAATGATATTTCTCCTTTACGATTCTTCTTGAGAATCCCTCGTGATAGTTCTTTGAACCTTTACGAGTTCATCATTAGGAGGTGTTTTCTTACTTCCTTCATAGAATCTGACATGGTGATTCTTCAATTTTCTTTGTTCTTTTGTTGTAAATGCATAGCTTTGCTATTAGTGGAATAACGAAATACACCTTCATACGCCTTTGGTTGAGATGTTCTCGAGATAATCTTTCCCATTGTTTAGAACAAAACATTTACAACAAATACTCTCGGATGTTTGATATTAGAATTACTGACCAAGATTTCATAAGGGGTCTTGTCATGGTGTTTGTTTATCAAGCATACATTACGAGTGTAACAAGGCGTGTTTCTGACTTGACGATAAATTTCACTTATTTGATGTCATTAGCATCGTCCTTGCGGCTTCTTTAAGTTCTGTTTTCCTTTACGCAACACCATTTTGTGGAGGTGTTCTTCTGAGGAAAGTTGGTGTTGTATACCTTTGCGGTACAAAACTCTTTTATGTCTTGGTTGACAAACTCGGTACCATAGTGCATTACGATTGCGAGATACCTTGTCATTTTCATGACTTCAAGCTTTTTGACAAGTTTGGTATCTCCACCACGGCATCAGTTGTGTTTGGAAAATGACCCAGTGAATCTTGAAGTCATCTCTGACAACCGGACCATACTTCTTTCTGCATAACTAATTCGGATGATTCAAAAGATCCATGTGTAATAGTTGCGGTGGTCTAACTCTTAGAGTGTCGATTTTGGACTTGAAAGAGATCTTAGATTGTTTCCCCATCGTGAGCGGATACCATCCTTACGAAAGATGTTACGGGAAGGCTGACCACTAACTCTTTCTTGGCAAGTCATTGAGTTTTGAAGTTCAAGTGACTCATTCTTTTGTGCCATAACGGTGCTCTTACGTGGCCAGTTGACTCACCATGAGACATTCTTGATTGTGGCGAGATGCTGATCGGCAACATAAAAGGCGCCTTTCCGCCGAGCAACCAAGGTATGCCTTTGACTCATTGTCGATTAGTTTGCGATATTTTGCTTTGAATTTTATAGTAAAACCGCATGCGCAAACTAGCTCATACTAAATATATTATATTTCAAATCCTTAACATATGTCGTGATTGTTAATGTTCCGTATTTGGCGTTGCCAAATCGAGAGGATATAATTCTCCTCGAAATCGATATCGGTCTGTATTTGCAAGCTTTGTGTCGACGGTTGCTTTATCTCTGTCATGTGCTTTCGCATCCACCATCAAATGGCCATTGTGCTTTAGTCCGGAAGCATTACGCACCTGACGAAGCAGGAGATTAGGTTCTCAATTTACAATTGGAACCATCGGGACTAAACAATCTTCGGTAGGAATCCATTTTTGAATGAATTTTCTTGGAACATTCTTTGTCTGATAGGAACATAAGGAGGAATTCTAATTGAATGATTATCATTATTGAGAATTATTTTCTTCCTTGGTGTGTTCCTAGGTGCTCCATGGGGTGCTTTCAGATACCTGTCAGGTTTTTGAGTTTGCTTTTCAGCAAACTTAGCTTTCCTGCGATTTCTTCTAGCAGCATTGATTTTCGATGGCTTGATTTAACTTCCGCCGATAATTGTTTTGAGCAATTCTAGCCTTTAGCCATCGTTCTTGCTCCTGTTTGTATTCATGAGCAAGTCGTTTCCCGATGCCTTTATAGCCAATACCGTTTCGAGCACTTGAAGCTATCTGAGATCTTTTCTCAGCAGCTTTGCTAGTCTCTGGTTGGTCCAATTTCTTTCCAGAAAAAGTGACATGGGAGAATTTGCGGCTCACGCAATTCTACCCTTTTGAGAGACATAACCTTGTGGGTGTTTACACTTTTTCGGTGTTGTGTTTCTTTTGAGAGCGATGACAGTTTTGTTTTGACTTGTTTTTCCCACAAAGGTTTAATAGCTTGCCTTTCCTTTGTCGACAATCTTCGTCTTCTCACCGATACTATAGATTGCATGGGAACCATCTTCTTTGATGCTACAAATGTTCTTCTTTCCTTATTCTTATTGAGTGATAGAACAATGCATGCGTGTATTATTGAGTCCTTTCTTTTACGAAGGATCTCTTAGTAAGAATGTACTTGATGAGTGTCACTAGCTTTGGCATAAGATTGAAAAGATAATTCTTTCTTCTTGAGTTCCTTGTTCTCGGAAAGAAGATCTTCATATTTCTTTAAGTAATTGACCATTGCTTCTTTATGTGACTTTTAGGTCTCGGATATCGAGCTTTGAGAAATGCATTTTCAGCATCCTTTTCTCGGATACCTTAACTAATTGAGAATTTTCCTTTGCAAGAATTCTTTTCTTCTTCAAGATTTTCGGCTCTAGCTCGGATCATTAGAAATTCTCTTTTATAGATGTCGAGTTCTTTTACGAGATTTTCTAGATCTTTTATTTCTTCTTCATCACTTTCATAAGTATAACAAAGTATGTGTTACCTCATCGCCGTAAAATGATTTCTATGTTAGAGATATACGGGCCGTCAATTTCAATAACTCCACATTTCATTCTTCTTGAGGCCGAAGTCGATTATATCATGAGTAACTCCACATAATTCTGGTGATGGTAAGGTTGAGTCATCTGAATTGTCATCTTCAGAATCTGTCTCAACGTCTAGAGCATCCAGTTGAATTTGGATTTTATTTCTTTCTTCAGTTAACAAAGCTTTCTGGCTTCTTCTATCTTTCTTGTCACCTGTCCTTAGTTTGTTGAAGGCAGGACAATCCTTCTTAGTGACGGGTTTACGACAATAGAAACATATATCGTTTCAATTTACGCTTCCTCGATTACATGATGCTTTACGGTGGCTTGTTATTGAGCTTTGCATATTCTTGTCTTGGTGATAGTTGAAACTAGATGCTTTTGACTTCTCTTTGGCTTTTCTTCTCTCAATTTCTCGACTGACATATTTGCTCATTTGCTTTGCAGCAAGAGCATCCTCAGTCTCTTCCTTGCTTTTCTTCTTTTCAGAAGTTCCTTGAGCAACTAGAGCAACATTCTGCAACTTTTCAGTTGTTTGTTCTCTTTGTGTTGTCTCATAATCTACCGTAGCAAGATGTAAGAAGAGTTCCTTTGGGTGATATTTGGCATTCCTTGGTTAAAATAAAAAGAATTTGGTATGCTCCCGGTTGTGGTTAAGACTTACGACAATAGTCTTAATCTTTTACATGGGAGTATCTGTTCTTTCCCAAGTGCTACCATATCACTCATGAGGTGGTAAATCTGAAATCAAGTTCTTCGAGTTTGGTGGGTCCTTGTTTGAAATTTTGAAATTTCAACTTGAGAACTTCGAACTTGTTTTCTTTGGTTTTCTCGATTCGGCCTGATTTCTTCAATCGGTTGCGAGCAACTTTCGCCGTTTAGCACCCACAGTTTACCTTGTATGTGCTCAGTGTCGATCGATGATGATATTACGAGCTTGACCATCAGACGATTCCTCTTGGCATCTTAGATGTCGAGTTCTCTGAGCTTTGGTTCGTAAATAACTTGACTAGTAGATCTCCCACTTGTTGGCGCATCGGTTTGTGAAGATCCTTCGCTTTGATCTCTGTCTCTACCATTAGAAACCTCCATGACTTGTTTGAGTTGTTGAATGACTATTGGGCCATTCTTTATCACATCGATCATTTAAATCACTTATGGCTTCAAGGTGGAGCATCATGTTATTTTCCATTTCTCGTAATTCTACGGTTTGAGAGCGGGTGCATCACTCGAGACATTCCTGCTTAACACACAAATTAAATAGTCCTCGAAAATGGACAAAGTTCCTTCACCTATCGGGATCTAGGTTGATGCATAAGGCTTGTGAACCTCACGCTCTGATACCACTTGTTGGTCAGGATAAC
Organism: Plantago major; assembly: GCA_026545765.1. Taxonomy (NCBI): domain Eukaryota; kingdom Viridiplantae; phylum Streptophyta; class Magnoliopsida; order Lamiales; family Plantaginaceae; genus Plantago; species Plantago major. The sequence continues at coordinate 144,543 of JAIFAC010000167.1, read as the reverse complement.
GGCAAAGTAAAAAGACTAGAGGGGGTGAATAGTCTTTTAAAACTTTGTCGATAAAACTATTTCTCGAGATATCGGTAGATATCGATACTTAGAATCAGTCACGGAAGACTTAAGATAGATAAGTGCGAGAAGCAGTTAAAGTGTGTGTGTGTGTTCTTTGAAATGTAAATCTGAGAAAAGTAAATAACACGGCAAGTATAGTGGTATCTGGAGGTGGCGTAATCCTCCAACTAATCACTTGTCTTCGAAGACCTAGAATTCACTAGAATAGATAATTGAGGTCACCTTACAAAATCCTATTCTAAGATTCCTTAAGCAGATGGTTCCCAACCAAATGTTCCCCTGAGTTGTTCCCGGCTTTCCACGGCCAGTAGTTCTGTACTCGAAACCTTTTGAGCTATTCCTAGCTTCCCAGCTAAGTACTTCACATGCTCAACAACCTTGGAGTTATTCCTTAGTTACCCAAATCAAGTACTTCCTATACTCATTAACTTTGGAGTTGTTCTGATTTTTCAAACTAAGTACTTCACGTACTCCACCGGTGATGATTGTTGGTTTCGGTTTGAGTTGTCGGATGAGCTTCTTTAATAACTTTTGATTAATCGAGATAGCTCTGAATCAAGTATACTTAATACACTTTGCAATGTATGGTATCTTGTTCTTTTCTTGACCAGTCTCGGATAAGCTGAGAGAATGAATCTCGGATACTTGATCTTTTGTTTCAACTCTTTCACGAGATATTTGTGCTTGTTTAGGATCGGACACTTAGAACTTTAGTGCTACTTAAGATCAAGAGCTTTAGTCATAGCGAAAGCTTTGAGGATAAGTAATTTGCTTTGAGAGTAAGATGTTGATAAGATTACGTGTTTGGTAAATCGTCGTCTCAAAACATCTAAGTGTTGATATTTATAGATGAATTTGAGTGCCGTTTGAATAGTATCCGTTAGGCTCAAATTCAAACTATAGATATCTGTGTATAAAACTGTAGCAGGTTTTGTCTTCTTCTTCAGAAGCTGCCGTTGCTTTTGTTTAGACATCTCTGTCCGTGCATTAAATGCATTGTACTATACTTTTGTCTGTAGTGCCAGCGGAACTATGCTTTATGTCGAGAGACTAGTATTATCGATTCTTTGCGTCCTTATCTTGATCTTGAGATACCACTTTTATTGAAACAACTTTGTTTGCGATATATATATTTACATTTGGATATGTGGTTAAAGCTCAAGGTATCGAGAATAGATGTCATGGACACTTTCCTTGTTTTCAGATAGACCTTTGATTTCTCAGATATCTCTTGTGACACAGTTTGTTTAAAACTATTTGTGTCTTCAAGATATCTGGTTAAGGTATCTGAAAAAGCATTTGATAATCTTGTGTAGTTTCTTGAGTCTTTAATGTCGTTGAGCTTGTTACCTTGGATGTCTTCTTCTTGGTCTTCTCTTCATAAAATAAAATTACATTTGAGACCTAACATCCTATACAAGATTAGCTAGACTATCATACTTAGTGGGTTTCCTCTTTTACAATGTTCAAGTGAACGAGTAATAATCACCTTTCTGAGACTAAGATAAGTCATAATGTTGCTGATCAAAATCTAAAAAGATATTTCTGACAAAATATCTAACAAATTTCCTACCTGAAACTCACTAAGTATGATAGTCTAGCAAATCTTGTATAGGATGTTGGGTCTCAAATGTAATTTTATTTTGAAGAAGACGAAAGAAGGCATCCGCGGGGAAAAGATCAGCAGTTTTGAAGATTTGAAGGCGCACAAGATTCTTTGAAGACAAGGTTTCCGAAACCTATGTCGAGATATCTTGAAGAAACAAGTGTTTGAAACACACAATGTTGCAAAGATATCGAGCATAAAGGTTTACGAGACGAGAAAGTGCCCATAGATATCTACACTCGGATACCTTGGACATAAAATATGCTTACGAAAAGAAACATATTATAACAAGTTGTTTAAACAAATGGTATAAGCTATGATGATCTACGGAAAAGAACATGCAAAGTTTGAGAAAACTACGATTGTATAAAGATCTACGATACCATGCATAGTTCGTTGGCACTGAGGACAAAATATAATCTGAGTGCATTAAATGCATGAGGCGAAATGTCACGAACAAAAGCGGTAGCTTTTGAAGAAGCGAAACACCTTTCTGATTATATTCGGATATCAATAGTTTGAATTTGATTTAAGCTACGGATACTATTCAGCGGCACTCAAATTCATCTATAAATATCAACACTTAAACTGAAAACACCTTAGAACACCTTTGAACATAGAATACTCACAGAGCTCTCAAGCAAACTACTTACCTTGGGGCTTTACATTGCGAAAGCTCTTGATTCTAAGTAACACAAAAGTTCTAAGTGTCTGATCTTTAACGAGCATTGTTATTTGTGAAAGAGTTGAACTAAGATTTCTTATCTAAGTTTCATTCTCTTGAACACTTACCATAGACTTGGGTCGATGAGAGAAAGATACCATACATTGCAAGTGTATTAAGTATACTTGATTCACGAGCTATCGAATAAGCGAACAAGTTATTAAAGAAGCTCACTGACAAACTTAAAACCAACACCATATCTGGCGTAGATGCGAAGTACTTAGATTGGAAAACTAAGAATAACTCGAAGGTTCTTGAGCACGGAAGTACTTAGCTTGGGAAGCTAAGGAATAGCTCAAGGTTTAGTGCGAAGTACTTGGCTGAAAAGAGGAATAACTTCGGAACACTTGGTTGGGAACTGGTATTTAGGAATCGAAAAGATGTGCGTAAGGTTACCTCATTTATCTTAGTGGATTCTAGGTGCGAGAAAGAAGTGGATTAGTTGAAGGATTACGCCACCTTGGATACCACTATAAAAGACTTGTGTTATTTACTTCTGTTTATTACTTGTTTTACTTATATTGCAAAGTACTTACAATTATCTTCTTGAACACGTGCACTTATCTCGAGAAGTCTTCGCTCTCGAAAATAAGTATCGGATATCTTCACGGATATCGAGAAGCGTCTTATCTACAAAAGTTTTAAAGACTATTCACCCCCTCTAGTCTTTTACTTTGCCGTTATCTGGACCAACAAGTGGTATCGAGCGAGGTTCCCAAACATACCTTTGAACCAGATCGAATAAGTGCCCACTAACATCTTTTCACCTACACTTGATTCGTTTGTTTAGTGTGTTTGCTGCGGGATGTCTTTAAGTGGCGCCCCAAATCTCAAGCGGAGAATTATGAGAAATGGAAGAACAACATGATGCTCCACTAGAAGTCATCGGTGTGAAATGATCGAAGTTATAAAGAATGGCCCGATAGTCATTCAACAACTCAAGCAAGTCATAGAGGTTTCTAATGGTAGAAGCAGAGAACAAAGTGATGGGTCTTCACAGACGGATGCATCGACGGTTGGGAGACACGCTGGTCAATTTATTCTGAACCAAGCCAGAGAACTCGGACATTGGAAGATGCCGAGAAATAGATTGGATGGGCGGGCTCGTAATATCATCATACGTTCTACTTGAGCACATATAGTGTAAGCGTGGGGTGCAAAAGCAGCGAAAGTGGTGCAGCTGATTGAAGAAATGCATCTTTGCCTGAAAAAACAAAGGAAAATAAGTTGAAGTTTTGAAACTAAAATTCCAAAACTTTAAACAAGGTCCCAGAGACTCTTGAAGAACTAGATTTCGGTTTACAACACTTATAGTGACATGGGCTGTACTTGGTGAAAGTAATAGATATACCACTGTCGAAAAGATTAAAACCATTGTGAAATGCGAATCATAGCGGGAACACAAAGTTTTCTACTTTAACGAGGAATGCGATATCACTCATGGAACTTTTATCTCATCTTGCCTTTATTGACTATGAGACAACTCAAAGGAACAAACAAGCGAAGTTGCGAGAATGTTGCTCTAGTTGCTCAAGGAACTTACGAAAAGAAAGGCAAGGATATGGCGGATGCTCTTCTTTGTAAAGCAAATGGGAAAATATGTCGGTCGAAATCGAGAGAAGAAAAGCGATGAGAAGTGAAAAAGCATCTAGCTCAAACTACCACTAGTACAAAAATGCAAAGCTCATTGAACAATGGCTCGAAGCATCAATCTTGAGAAGCGAAATCGGAAATGATATCTTTCTATGTCGAAACCTGGTCATTTCAAGAAGATTTGTCTGCCTTCAACAAACTTAAAGCGGTGACAAGAAGGATAGAAGAATCTTCAAAGAAGTCGAGCTATGCTCCTTTGAAGAAAGGAAAAGATTCAACTCCTGGATGCTCTAGATATTGAGTCGATTATGAGGATGAGGATTCATATGATTCCCTTTGCCTTCCCGAAATATGCGGTGTTTCTCATGAAGTAATTGACTTTGGTCAAAAGAAGAAAGTGTGTGGAATGGTGAAGAAATCTTCGAGATATCTCCAACGTTGAACCTTGTCTAATGGTGATGAGGTAACATACTTCTGTTATACTTATGAAATTGATGACGAAGGAATCACAAAGCTGGAAAATCTCGGAAAGAAAGAAATTGATCTTTACAAAGAGAATTTCTAATGTTAGCTAGAGCGAAAATTTGAAGAAGAAAGAATTCTCTTGCAAAGGAAAATTCTAAATTAATCAAGATATCGAGAAAATGATCTGAAAATGCATTTCTCAAGGCTCGAGATATACGAGACCGAAAAGTCACATAAAGAAGCGATGGAAAATCTTCAAAAGAAATGTGAAGGTCTTCTTTACGAGAATAAGGAACTCAAAAACAACTATCCTTTCAATCTTATGCCAAAGCTAGTGACACTCTTCTTGAAGTGCGATCTTATTTAAGAGATCCTTGAAAAGAGGACTTATTTGGACACACACTGAGATAGTTCCACCACTCGAATAAGAGTAATGAAGGACTAACATTAAATCGATTGCTCAACAAGGTGATTCCTAAACAATCTGATATCGATTGAAAGCTAAGATTGTTGACAAAGGAAAGCGATTCGACCAGCCTTTGTGGGAAAAACAAGTCGAAAAAGCGTGGAAATGTCTACGAAAAGAAACATAACTTTGAGAAGTGCAATCACCCGATGCTATGTCTCTCAAAAGGAAAAATTGCGAGGCTGGCAAATTTTCTTATGTCACGTTACGGAAAGAAAATTGATCATCGAGACTAGCAAAGTTCTTTGAGAGATCTCGAGCGACATCAGTGCTCGGAATGGTATTGGCTATAAACCCATTGGAAACAACTTGCATGAATACAAACAAGAGCAAAACGATGGTTAAAGCTAAATTGCTCACAACAATTATCAGAAGTGGAAGATAAATCAAGCCACTGAAAATCTGAATGCTAGGGCTAGAAGAAATCTGGCTAGGAAAGCTAAGTTTGCTGGAAAGTAGACTCAGAAATCTGATACTAAGGAACACACCAAGGAAGAAAATAGTTCTTAACAACAATGATACTAATCATTTAACTAAGATTCCTCCTTATGTTCTGTTAGACAAAAGAATGTTCCTAAAATTCATTCAAAAATGGATTCCCTCTTGGAAGATTCTTTAATCCAAATAGTTCCATTGTTGGTATGAGAACCTAATCTCTGTTTCATGTTTTGTGCGAACACTCTAAAGACTAACTCAAAGTGGCATTTTGATAGTGGATGTGGGAAGCACATGACGGGACAAAGCAAATCGATCGACTACAAAAATGCAATGATGGACCAATTATCGGGTTTCTTTGGAGGAGATGAAAATCAACCATAAGTTTTGGCAATTTGAAGTTGGCGCCCTCACAATCTCTGAAGTACTTCATGTAAAGGATTGAAATATAATCTCCTAAGCATGAGTCGACTAGTAGACAAAGGGTACCTTGTCGAGATAAAGTCAAAACTATGTAAAGTGATTGACAATGAGTCAGCGCAGGCGATCTGGTTGTAAGGCATAAAGGAAATCTTTATGTTCGATTGGGCATCCGCCAACGAAGAATGTCTCATGGTGAGTCAATCTCCACCTTGAAAGCGGCTATGGCATAAAAGAATGAGTCACTTGAATTTAAAAACTCTGAATAAACTAGCCAAGAAAGAGTTGGTGGTTTGTTTACCCAAAATGGCATATAGAAAAGAAGGTTTATGCTCAGCTTGCCAAATGGGAAAACAATCCAAACCATTTTTCAAGTCTAAAACTAGACATTCCAGTGAGAGGCCACTGCAAATGTTACATATGGATCTGTTTGAATCCTCATTAACTAGTTATGCAGGAAAGAAGTATGGTCTGGTTGTTGTTGATGATTACTCAAGATTCACTTGGGTTGTCTTTCTCAAACACAAATCTGATGCAAGGATTGAGATACCTAACTTGTTGAATAAGCTCGAAGTCATGAAAAATGACAAGGTATCTGTAATCAGAACAGACCATGGTATTGAGTTTGTAAACCAGTACATCAAAGAGTTTTGTACTTGCAAAGGTATACAACATCAACTATCTTCTGTAAGGACACCACAACAAAATGGTGTTGCTGAAAGAAAGAATAGGACCCTGAAAGAAGCAGCAAGAACAATGCTTGCGACCTTTGAAATAAGTGAGATCTATTGGGTTGAAGGTAAACCTGACATGCTACACTCAAAATAGATGTCTGATTAACAAACACCATGACAAAACTCCGTACGAGCTTTTCATTGGTAGACCCCCTAGTATCAAACATCTAAGGGTGTTTGGTTGCAGATGTTTCGTTCTTAACAATGGAAATGAATACTTGAGAACATTTCAACCAAAGTGTTGGTCCTGATAACGGCAAAGTAAAAGGCGGGGGATGAATAGTCTTTTGAAACTTTTTGATAAACACGTTCTCGAAACACAGGGGTTTACGATACTTAAATTCAGAGCACGGAAGACTTTAAGATAGGTAAGTGCAGAAACAATAAGTATGTGTGTGTGTGCTTTGCTGAAATGTAAATACAAAAAGGTAAATAACACAGCAAATATATTGGTATATGGAGGTGGTGTAATCCTCCAACTAATCCACTTCGGTCTTTATGAGACCTAGAATTCACTAAAACAGATAATTGAGTTCACCTTACAATAATCCTATTCTAAGATTCCTAAACAAATGGTTCCCAACCAAATGTTCCCCAGAGTTATTCCCGGCTCCTAGGCGAAGTACTTCCTCTACTCGAGATAACCTTGGAGTTATTCACGATTTCCCAAATCAAGTACTTCCTCTACTCCACCCCTTGATGGTGTTGGTTATAAGGTTTGTCGAGAGGCTTCTCGTAACTTTTGATTATATTTTGAGAGAGCTAATAGAACAAGACTACTTAATACACTTGTTCGGTGGATGGCGATGCTCTTTCTTGACCAGTAATTGGTGTCGTTCTAGAGAATGAGCTTGAAAGGGTGTCGATAGTTCAACTCTTTCACGAATAACAATCTCTTGTTAAGGTTCGGACAACTTAGAACTACTAGTGATTCTTCAATGGAAAGCTTTCGAAAAGGTAGTAGAGTGCTTGAGAGAATACTTTGCTTGATGGTAAGTTTGCAAGATAGAAGCGTTCTAAGGTATGTTGTTCAAGCATCTAAGTGTGTGATATATATAGATAAATTTGAGAGGCTTTTGAATTGTATCCGTTGTGATCTCTATCAAATTATATCCATTTATATCTTGAACTATGTACTCAGAAGTCACTATCTCTTGTTTCAGAGGACTTGCTTTTGCGGCATTTACGCGATGCATTTAATGCATAATCTTTTCATTGTCCTTTAGTCTCAGCGGATACATGAGCCTTTCGATGGCTTGAATGCTCCATACTCATGATGTCATATGTCGAATCATATTTCAAAAGTAAGTTAAGTATACTTAAGAAAGATTAAGGACATAGTATTTACGAGTTAGACTAAACCTTTATGTCTTCATAAACCTTGTGCAATCTTGGTCTTCTAATCTTGAGAAAAGCTCCATTGCTAGGATTGATCTTCATGGTCTTCTTGAAATAAAATTACACTCGAGACCTATAATCCTAATACAAGATTTACTAGACTAATCATACTCGGTGATTTCCTCTTTTACAATGTTCAAGTGAACGAGTACTTAATCACCTTTACGGCTAAGATAAGAACATGTGATGAGTGATCAAAATACTAACATATATTCTAACAAATTTCCCCTTTTGATCATCCATGACTATCTTTTAAATCTATTACAAAATTGTAATCTTTGGAAGAAAACAATCCACCACTTAACCATTTCAAATGATATTCAATTTTAGTTAAATTAAGTGCGAAAGTAAACATCAACCAAATCACAAGAAGTGATCTTTCTTTGATAAGTTGTCATCTATTAAAATGTATAAAGTATGATCTTGAGATAGAGTGCAGTTCTGAGAAAGAGATGCAACTTTTACATATAGAATTTTAGAAACAATCGGCAAGATTACAAAGTAATAAAACATACTAAGTAAATTAGAACAAAGGAGAGTCCAAGATCGAGAGTATTCTAATGTTACTAGTCTTCAAGTCTTGAGGCCTTGACTTGGGTTTAGATACCTCGAGTTCTTGACACCCTTCTGGATCAGTTGACATGATCATCCACTTTTACGCATTCTTGGACATAGTCATAAAGAATCCTTGACGAAGGCTCTGTCTTTTTGGATAAGTCACATATTTCATGGTAACTCTTGCCAAGCTTGTGATTCTTCCACAGAAAATGTTTGACCCAGAAGTACTTTCCCCAGACCCAGGCATGGTCTACTTGCAGCTGTGATAGGTTGAAATACTTGTATATTTCTTCCAGATAATGTATATCATCTAGGTATTCATCCAATGTCATATAGAATGACTCATAGGTTGAAACACCTAGTTTGTTCTTCCTGCTGTAGCTACCATCCAGTTTTCTTACCTTGTGTACATCATCAGGTTTTGGGTAAGGACAGGCAAAGGAAAGATCCATCTTCCTGGCTTCATTTCTCTTTTCTACTTCAAAGTATAGCCAGGCATGAAGGTGCTCAGTTTTTAGCAATTCTGGCTTGCCTTCTCCCCATTTCAGGATCTGGTTGAGGATGGGAGTTGGAAACTTATCATTGACAAGTAGATGTTGTAGTTCCAGAATCCAATACCCTCTCTTGTTCAGAATGCACCTATATGAAGATTCTTCATTACTAGTCTTCATATACTCAATGTGGGCATTAGTTGGCCTTTCTTGACGTGTTTCATTGTTTATTCTGCCAAACTGGAAATCCCTTCTTGCTTTTCTGTTTGGTGGCCTTCTGTCAGGAGATCCTCTAACTCTTTCTTCCTGCCTTGGGGTTGTGCTGGTGGATGTTCCTTGTAATGACTTGGTATTTCGGAAGGGTTACTTTGCTAAAGGTCTTCTTTGCGGAGGAGGTTGTGAAGTAGTTGCTTGTCTCCTTTTCTTATGAAGTGGATGTTCATCTGTGTCAGATTCATCCTCATCATCATTGAAGTCCAAAATTGGAGACTTGCAGCTTTCTTGACCTCTTACTTCTCCTTCTTCCTTTTCTTCTTCTTCAGAAGTCTTCTTCTCTTATGAGATTATAAGGGACTTGGTTCCCCTAGTGACCATACTTCTCAGCCTTCTGGCTGGTTGATCTGGAACAACTTCTTCATCAAGGGTATCTCCAGTGGTGTCCTTAATGAAAAGTTGACTTGAGGAGGGAGGATTTGATTGTTTTCTTTTTCTTCCTACGCCTTTGAGGCATCTCTTCTTCCCCTTAGTCATGAATGGTGACTCATGATAGCATAAGCTTGGAGAGTTTCAAAGTTTTTATTGAGATTGTTGTGCACCCTGACCAATTCTTGAAGTTCCTTCTTCAGTTCTTTGTTCTGCCTAACCAGTTCCTACTCCTTTGTGTTGAGCTCTTTAAGCGGCCTTAGGATGGCGTTGGCTTGCAGGACAGCATGGCTGGCTTCATTCAATGCTGCATTAGCAGTTACAATCCTCATCCCTGACCAACCCTAGGTCTTTCTGAGAGAGAGAGCTATGTTGGTTGCTCTGATAAAAGCGGCGATGGCTTCATCTCTTCTAGGGGATTTTAGCATACATGTCTTGGGCAACTAGTGTCTTTCGAGTTCTAAAATGACCTTTGTTCCTTGCAGTGCTCTTCACTTCTTGAACTACTTGGTGCGAGAATATATGAGGAGCAAGTAGGGCTCTTTTGTCTTGAGTGACAAGTCTCTCATCTTACCTTGATAATCAAGTTGTGGGTGTCGAATCACTATCATAATCCTTTTCTTGGATTGTTTTGATTGACAATCTTCTTACGCTTTCCATCAAGTGTCTTGTATACGAGAAGATGTAGAAGGTCTTTACGATGATCTCGACATCATGCTCTTCATCATCATTGTCATCCATGGCATCTATCTCGGTAATTTGTGACAATGGCATTTTCAAATTTCTTTGCTCATCTAGGAGTGCCAATTCCTTAGCATTAGCTTCTTCGAGCTTCTTGATTTTGCCTTCCTTTTCATCAACAAGAGCTTGAGTCTCAATGTTGATTCTCTTCTCTTCTTCCAATACCTTTCTGAGTTGTTCAATCCTAAACTCAGCATCTGAAATTTCTTCTATGGCATTATTGTGTTCAGCTTGTTGGGTATCTTGATGAGACTTGGGAGGTGATGATGATGGAGCTTTCTGAGCAATTAAGGGATTAGCCTTTTCTCCACTTTCTTTGCTAGCTTTCTGAATCCCGCCTTATCCAGGTTGGGGATCATCATTCTGATCATCATCATCATCATCCTTTTTCTTTGCTTCTTGGTTTGGATGCTCAGAGGGAGGTTCTTGATAATCATTTTCGTCCATCTCCTCGTCATCTTCTGAAACCAGGTTGATCACATTTGGGAATGTAATCATCCTCCCATTGACTTCTTCTTGTTCAGCCGGATAACTAGTGAGCTTGCTGGGAAAGGCAGGATGGGTAACCATCTGCTCTTGGGTTTGAGCATCTGTAGACTTGAAATCTGCTATAAGTCTTTGTGCTACTTCATGAATGAAGTCTTCATGCATCCGAGTGGCAAATGAGTAGGACTCTGTTGGGAACAATGCATGGATATAATCTTCCAGATTGAAGGCAATTGGTTTCTTTTCTGGGACGTCGATTACTCTGGCTAATGCGAAGGTGACTTTACGAGTTTACGCCATTATGCGAAGCACTTGAGATGTTTCTTTAAAGTGTATACGGAAAGCCTTGAGTAAATCAACTGGCACTAGACTTTGAGCCTGAAAGAAGGTGTTCAAGTTAGTTTTGTTCAAACCACTTGTGTTAGTATCTGTGTGCAGAAGTAAGCTTTCTGAGCATACCTGTGTAAAAACACTAGGCTCATCTGCGTGGATTTTTGCTTGCTTGGCCAAAGAGGCCTCAGATACTTTGGTGTGAGGAGAAGTTTTATCCTCATCAACCTTTCTTTCTGCTTGAACCTGAGAATTAAAATCAAATATGATTAGAAACTGTTAACAGAAAAGATAGGTGGAAAAGTGCTTTTGAGACTTCACTTACTTCCAAGTGAGGAAGCTCAGTAGCATAGTCCTCAGAAACCTTGGGGGTTTCTGGCACCTTTTCTGCAGATACTGTTTGTTCAGCAGTTTTAGTTTCTTTTGGAGGAGATAAGACCACAGTCTTTCCTTCCAATTGTTCTTCTGATTGAGCCTGTAAGAACAAACATAAAAGATTTAGTAGTGGGTTTTCCAGAGCATTCTTTGAAGAAGACTATTACTGATTACTTACCTTCTCGTGAAGGCTCGGTAAATACTTCCTCGAGCTTTTGACCTCTGGAATCTCTAGGTTTTGGGGGTGTTGGTTCCACCACCACTACTTCCTCAGTTGGAGCCTAAGAAGAGACATTAAGAAAATTAGAACATAAGATAAGAGCATTTTTAGTTATTTCTTGTTCAGAGATAACTTTACTACCTGTGGGACAGGCTCTTCTTGATGTTCTGAGGTTGGAGGAACCTCTTCTTGATTCAAGGGGGTGGATAAGTTTTCTTCCCCCTGAAAGTGTGTCTCCAAGTTGGCTTGAATAGAGTCAGGCTGATCATTGATCTCTTGGACTTGTGGTGATTCCACAGTCTCTCTGTGCTCATAATTGTTCTCCTTTACAATATCGTTCTGAGTCTCCATCTCAGTTTGATCCCTTTCTGAGAGTTGAGCTTTCTCAGAAGGTTGAGGAACCTGTTCAAGAACAGGGTTTTCTTCAGCAATATTAAGTGCTGGCATTGTGAATGTGGAAGCAATGGCAACATCTTCCATCATTCTATCTTCCTCACCCAGGCCTTCTTCTTCCTGCTGGGCAGAGGGGCTCTTGTCTTTCTGAAGAGCTGAGCTTGATGCTCCTCCATGGATCTCATACTTGAATCTTTTGAGTACTTTTGCAAGTACTTCATTTTCCTCAGAATCACTATTCTGTGTTGGTGCAGACCCATCTATGATATTTCTATCATCTCTGGAGAGTTCTGGAGCATTCTGGTTCAGGACTCTTGGGGCATTCTGGAGTTGCCTTTCTGGGCGTCCAACATCTTCTGAGACTTTGTCTCCACAAGGTTGTGCCTCTTGTATGATTAGGGGCTTCGAGGCTCTTTTGTTATGAGTCCTCTTTCTCTTGGCAACTGGAGGTTTAGCTTGAGCTTTCTCAGAGACCTCCTCACCTTGCTGTGTAGTTTCTTCTTCTTCTGCCTTTCTGAGTGCGTTCTCAGCAACAAGTTTCTCCTTTTCTTCAAAAGCGTGTCTGAAGAGAGAGTTGGTGACTGGAATTTCCTGCCTCTATCTGAGAGTGATTCCCATTGTTTCCAGAATGTAACAGATTCTGAGACCAAAGTGCATATTGGCCTTTGGCTCAGCAAAGACCCTTGATGATTTTGAAATTGAAATTCCTCAATATGTCCAAGTAATTTGTTGAAGGCGTACTTCCCCCAATTGAAGTGGGTTTCCTGCCCTTCATTCTTCTTGTTCAGAAGATGCATCATCATCCATCTCTCCATGCTTATCTGGTCTACTCCACCCTTGTTGCCATCAAAGTAACGGACCAGAATAAGAGCTAAAGTACTCAAGTGTTTCTGGAGATGACTAGTTCTGATGGCTTTCAGAACAAAGTCTCCTGGAAAACCCTTTGCATTTTCTATCTGGATTGCTTCAAATAGCTCCTTGACTCCTTGAATCATGGAAGCGTCCTTGATGTTGATGTCTGCAAATGTTCCTCGATTGTTCAATCGGAATATCTTGCAGAAGGTCTTGCAGTCTAGAACAATTTCTTGTCCTTGGACTTTAGTCTGCATGTATTTTTCTTCTTCATCATTCACAACTTTTGTGAAGATTTTGGAGTTGTTATAGAACTCCAGTACATCCAGTGTGGATAATCCCTTTGGGTGCGTGAGATAAACTTGTAGATATGGGAATTCTCCAGCATCCCTAATATCAGTTTCCTTTATGGTTTTGAATGTATAACTGCTGGTACATATCTCTTTACTAGAAAAGCTCCCCAATTCATTTTGTGGTTAGGGTTCCAGTCCGATGGAGCAGATGCTACGGCTTTAGGGTTCTTGGTGGTCATCTTCTTGGGTGCCATCTCTTATATAGAGTTTTGAGTGAGTGTTTTTCAGATGAATTTACCTGATTAATCGAGATTAGTCATCTTTTTAGAAGACTAAGCACGAAGTTGAGTTCTTGAGAGGGTTTTGCGAAATCTTGTGATTTTCTTTGTTTTGATGCAAGTTTGAAATTTCGGAATTGGTAAAAGTGTTTGTCTTTTGCCCAAATCCTATATATATAGCAGACAAAATGTACATAGATACAACATACATATAACTGAATATGAATGCGTGTCTTTGCATCTGCATAGGCGTGGTACATCCTTTGTACTTCATTAAATGCGTAGTGGGCCATGTCTGCATTTCTCAACAGACATTACTTGCTTTGTTTTAATCTCGACCGTTGAGATCAAGCGTTTATTCATCGAAGGGCTTATATTGAATATCTTGTAATGATATCAATCAACAAGCGGTAATGCCGACTTGATGGATTTTTAATATCTACATTCATTGTGTCACTTAGTAAAGTAGGAACACTTAATCGTTTGAGCTTATCATTACGAGTGTCAAGTCCTTATCGTATATTGTTTATCATGAAAATGGTAAAAATACAAGACATTGCACATGTTTGACTTTCGGAACTTATACCTTTTGGGATTGTGTGTTCATTTCTCTTTATGACTAAATAACTTTACGAATTCAAGTGTCGGAAGCTTGGTTGTTTGAATGTATTTGACCCTCTCAGTAAGTAAGTTCTAGTTTTATTTACTTATTAAGTGTTGGTCCAGATAACGGCAAAGTAAAAGACTAGAGGGGGGTGAATAGTCTTTTAAAACTTTGTCGATAAAACTATTTCTCGAGATAATTGAATAGATATCGATACTTAGAATCGAGCCGGAAGACTTAATAAAGATAAGTCTGAAGCGGTGAATATGTGTGAGTTTGTTGCTGAAATGTAAATACAGAAAGGAAAATAACACAGCAAGTATCGAGGTATCTGGAGGAGGCGTAATCCTCCAACTAATCCACTTGATTATCGAGACCTAGAATTCACTAGACAGATAATTGAGTTCACCTTACAATAAACCTATTCTAAGATTCTTAAACAATTGGTTCCCAACCAAATGTTCCCCCGAGTTGTTCCCGGCTTTCCACGAGTACTTCCTATACTCGAAACCTTTGAGTTATTCCCTAGCTTCCCAAGCTAAGTACTTCCTATACTCAATAACCTTGGAGTTATTCCTTAGTTTCCCAAATCAAGTACTTCCTATACTCCGGTAACCTTGGAGTTATTCCCTGATTTTTCAAACTAAGTACTTCCTGTACTCCACGCCAGTTATGGTGTTGGTTTTGGTTTTAGTTGTCAGATGAGCTTTTTTAATAACTTATTCAGTTATTCAGATAGCTCTGTGAATCAAGTTACTTAATACACTTTACAGCGTATGGTATCTTGTTGATTTCTTGACCCAAGTCTTATGATATCTGTTCAAGAGAATGAATCTCAGATAGTTGATCTTTTGATTCAACTCCTTCACAGATAGCTTTGCTTGTTTAGGATCAGGACACTTAGAACTTTAGTGTTACTCAAGATCAAATGCTTTGGTCGCAACAGAAAGCTTTGTGAGTAAGTAATTTGCTTTGAGAGAGAGTAAGATGTTCAGCGTTGTGTCTAAGGTCTCTTCTCAAGCAGTCTAAGTGTTGATATTTATAGATGAATTTGAGTGCCGTTTGAATAGTATCCGTTAGGCTCAAATTCAAACTATTGATATCTGTGTATAATCTTTATGTGATTTGTCTTCTTCTTGAAGTATCGTTGCTTTTATTAGACATCTCTCAGTGCATTAAATGCATTGTACTATACTTTTTGTCTGTAGTGTCAGCGGAACTATGCTTTATGTCGAGACTAGTGTTATCGATTCTTTGCGTCCTTATCTTGAATCTTGAGATACCACTTTATTTATTGAAACAACCGTTTGCAATATATATTTCTTTTTCCGAAATGTGGTTAATGCTCAAGGTATCTGAGAATAGATATCTGTGGACACTTTCCTTGTTTTCAGATATGTCTCTTATTTCTCAGATATCTCTTGTGACACAGTTTGTTTGAAACTATTCGTGTCTTCAAGATATCTGGCTAATATCTGAACAACGAGTTGACAATCTTATGCGATTTCTTCAAGTCTTCAATGTCGTTGAGCTTGTTACCTTGGATGTCTTCTTCTTGGTCTTCTCTTCATAAAATAAAAATTACATTTTGAGACCTAACATCCTATACAAGATTAGCTAGACTATCATACTTAGTGAGTTTCCTCTTTTACTATGTTTAAGTGAACCAAGAGTACTAATCACCTTTCTGAGACCAAGATAAGTCATCATGTTGCTGATCAAAACTAAACAGATATTCTTAACAAAATATCTTACAAAATTCCTAACAAATTTCTCAAGAAATTTCCCAACAAATTTCGACAAATTTCCCCTTTTGATCGGTCAGCGATGACTATCTTACCTATTACAAATACGGATGAGTGAACAATCCAACAATCTCTTTTCTTAAGATCTTCTAATTTAATTAATTTAATTAAGAGAAAGTGGACATCAACAAAATCACAGGTGTGATCTTTCTTGACAAGTTATCTTTTATAGAATACTATCGAGAGTAAGTTCTTGGATAAGTTACAACTAAAGATTACGAGATAACTTTAATACATGTCTGATTAAGCTCAGTCAGCAAAAATACAAAAACTACGTATTAAATCAGGACAATAGGAGTAACCAAGCTCCAAGTAAACATCCTTATAAACTAGTCTTCAAGTCTTCAATCTCTTCAAGTCTTCAACTGTATATCATGGATCGATGCGCAAATTTCCTATCTCGAAACCTTTTGATGTCATCGAATAGTCATCGAGAAGAGTTACGAGCATCTGTCTCTGGCAAATCGAAAGACCTCTTTGTAGGTTTTGGTAGGATTTTCTTGACAAAATGTTTGACCCATGTACTTTCCCCACTTCGGGCATGCTCTATTACGATATCGAAAACTTGAAGTATTAAATGAATAATCTTGGATATCGATGTCACCCTTGTATTGATCTTCTGTCAGATAGAACGACTCATAGGGTTCCACAGCGAGTCTTGCTCTTGTGCCTGTTCCAGTAATGTTCAAAATTCTGTGCACATCATCTGCCTTTCCATATGGACATTCATCGAGAGGTCCTTTCTCATGGCTTGTTCTCTTGACAACTTCAAAATCGACGGGCTTTAATGTGATTGGTGTTGATCAAGGTAGGTTTATCTTTTCTCCATGCCATAAGTTGTTTATGGATTGGTTGAAATCTTGAATTTACCAAGAGATGCTTAAGTTCGAATCCGATAGCCATTTTTACGATTGATGCACACAGAGCGGAGGAATCATTGTCATACTTCACATACTCAATTTTGGCTTCTACGGCACGAGTGGAAGTTGACTTTGTCTTTGCTCGACTCTCGATCTGTTCCTTCTCTGTCTTGAATTCTCTTTGGGGTTGTTGCTTGAAGAACCACCACCTGGATAGACTTGGTATTTCCGGAGGGTGTTTTAGGCGCTAGTGGCTTTGCGACTATGGGCTCGATTAGGCTTTCAATTTTCCTTTTTACGTGAAGAGGAGCTTCATCTTCATCGGTTCCTCATCATCATCAAGATTAGATCTTGTGAGAGTTTCTGACCTTCTTCATTGCCGGGGACTTGATTTGACCTTCTTCTTCTTCTTGGAAGATTCATCAATCCCTTTAACTTGTCTTCTCCTTGGAGCCTTGGTACTCCTTGGAGGTTTACGTGCCATGGCCCTTGTTATCATTTGGTTCCTTGATGGGTTTACGAGCGACTACTATTTCCATGACTTAGCTTGAGGAGGTTCATTGATTACGAGTGGTGGTGGGAAGTTTTCTTCTTCCTTTACGAGCCTTTGACTCAGGATCTCTTTTGTTTGCTTCTCCTTCCCATTCCCGACTTTGAGGTCGGTTGTACATTCTTTCCCCTTAGTCATTGTTGGTGACTCGATCTCATAAAGGAATCGAGAGAGTTGAAGTGCCCTTGTAAATAATTATAAGCGTTGACCAACCGAAGTTGACTTTAAGCTCTGATTTTGCTTAATAAGTCCATTGTCCTTATCGGTGAGCTACTTGATGGGCTAGGATGGCGTCTGCTTTTCGGTGATGTAACTTGCCTCTTGAAAGCTTTTTCGACTAAAGGCATCATCGTCCCTTATCATTCCAGTCTTTACGAGCAATGACTATGCTAGTGGTTCTCTGAGTGATGAGCTCAGTGAACTTCCTCATTTCAGAGGGGACGGAGGCAATTACTTCCTTGTTATGTGAAGACATCTCCTTTTTAAGTTGTGTCAGTACTTGACACCTGTTCATGTATTCATGGGAGTGGACGTTTGGCAGTTTGCTGAATATTGTAGGAGCAATCAGCTTCCTTTTCAAGTGAGAAACCGCTAAATGTTCATTGCGGTGTTATGCCAAAGTCTTGTCTTCTTCATCATCTGAGTAATCAGCCCAGTGATCTTCATCCTCTTGGATATTTTCATCAATTGTATCGAGTCCAGCAACCATCTCAGAGATTGGTTTCTTTCCTTTCTGGGAGGAGGATGGTACTTCTTTTGAAGATGATCGACCTTAGCATCATGCTTGACTTGAATACTTCTTGATGTCGAGTTCTTTGGTGATATCATGCACAACATCCGTAGCTCTTTAACCTCGAGTAAGCAATCATTTCTTGTAAGTATTGATCTTGTAGTTGATCAAGCTTGTCTGGATTTAGCTATTTGATCTTCGATTGAAGATGGGTATTGTTCTTCGTCCACGGTTATGCGAGTTGGCGGATCTGGTTTGAGTGTTTAATATTTTACGATCGGTTTCTTGAGCTCGACTACATGTCGAGTAATTGCGTGTTGGGAAGATGGATGAGTAGATTTCTGAGGTGATGAAGACGGAGATTTCTGTGAAGTCTTCTCAGTTTGCTTTTCAGCAGCTGAGGCATTGTTTCTTTGTGAAATTCCTCCGGTCCCTGGTGCAGGGGCATCATCATCATCATCCTTTTTGTCATTATCATCCTTTTGGTGATGGTCGGTGGGAGGTTCATCAAAGTAATTTTCATTCATTTCTTCCTCCTCATCATCTTGAGATCAAGATTGATCACTTAGGATAGTGATCTTACGCTTGTCTTCTTCTTGTTGGAAGGTATAAATTGTAGAGTGGGCGGGCGGCTTGAATGCCATCTGTAATCTTGTCGACCATCTGCTGTTCAAAGGCATGTATCAAACTATCGCCACTTCTTTGGAGAAATCCTTATGCGATAAGGTTGCAAGCGTATCTTGTTCGGTAGGGAGCGTTGCATGGATATATGTCTCAAGTCGAGCTCGTGCTTTCGTCGATTGGTTGATCTGTGATTCTCAATATTTCGGAGAGATCGAGCACCTTAACCGCCATTTCTTGAAGCATTGAATATGCTTTGGCGGTGTGAGCTTTGAAGAAGTGAAGTAGGTCCTTGTTTCTTCAATGGGAACTGCTTTGCATCTGTTGAGCTGAAAGAAAGAGTTTTGAGTGAGTTTCAAAACTTTTGTAGACATCTGAGTATAAGTGTAGTTTAGTTTCGAGTTACACAGTATGAACATCATGCTCGGATACTTGAACTCTTGAGACAATTGGTGTCTCAGATATCTTGTTGTGAGGTGGAGACTTGGAAGTCTGGTCCTCATCAACCTTTCTTTCTTGAACCTGAGAAATAAAATGATCCAATACTTAGGAAATTGTTTGAAAGAAGCTGTGCAAATATATGCTTTAATGAGTTCTGAGTTACTTACTTCCTTAATAGGAAGCTCAGAGTCATTTTTCTCAGAAACTTTCGCAGTCTCTGGTGTTCTTTCATGTGATGTTGCCTTGGGGGCTTCATCAATTTCCATTGATGCAGGGGATGTCGCAACTTTGTCCTCGTGCATTTCTACTTCTGATTGATCCTGTAAGTAGAAAGTATTGAATATTTTTAGAAGAGATATGAGATAACCCTAGTCGAAGAATACTTATCACTTGATTTGTCATATACCTTCATGCTAGAAGGCTCAGTGATGTGTTCTTCAGAAACCTTGTTGGTCTCTGGGTTTGTCTCTGGCATTTCTGCCTTATCTTCTTCCATCTCAGTTGGAGCCTGTTAGAAACATTTTTTAACATGAATGAGCACATTAACATTTTTACTGAAAAATTAGTTCTCTTTAAGAATCATTTACCTGTGGCACAGGCTCAGATTTCTCAAGAGTTGAGGTTGAAGGGACCTCTTTTTCAGTATCTGAGGCAAGCTTCTCAGCTTCCTCTTGTTTCTGCGTTTCTAACTTAGCCTGTAACAAAGAAATTCTATGAGTGACAAGATTTATAAGCATAAAATTTTTCACAAGGTAAGAGTTAAACCGATCGATTACTGGCGGTTTGGTTTGATTGGTCTTCTTGTCCCAGTGTAGTTTCTTTGCTTGAAGTTTCTGGCACTTCACACCTTTCCTGAGTATGCAACTCAGTTGCCTCCCCTGGTTGATCATTCTGAGTAGATGTCTCAGTTCGATCCCTCTCATTGAGTTGGGGAACCTGCTCATTTGCAGGATTTTCTTCAGCATACTGTATTGCTAGTAATTCGAAATGGAGTTCATTTACCATTTCATCAACCACTTGGCTGTTGTGGTTGTGGTTGTTGTGGTTATGCAGGCGGAAGATTGATCGATAGAATGTTCTTCGATTTTTAGATATGGCATTTCCATCGACATACTTGACACTAAAATACCACTCATCAGGGCTTTCTGAAGTTGTGCAAGAGAAACATTCCCTGATGATGTGTTTGCACCAACAACCTTTGCTATAGGTTCAGCAACCTGTGGTGTGGGTTCTTCTTCAGATACCTTATCACCAGTTATTGTTTCAGTAACCTTAGCCCACTTTGTTCTTTCTAGGACTTGAGAGATGATTAGTTCATCATCTTCATCGTCAGAGCTCTCATCAGCATTGGGAACTGATTGGTCCATTATTCCTGCGGTTTCTGCAGATAGGGCTTGGTGTTTTTCACCACTTTTGGCGGCATTTATGAGTTCATCGCAGGCTTTACGCATTAGTCATAACATTTAAAGCACTTTCTTTTCTTTGAGTCTACTTGTTCGATAGTTGATAACTCTTTTGCGGCATTGATGAGTTCATACGCCTTTATCGGTTCATCGGCAATGCTGATATCGAGAATTGACAACCTCTTTGGGTGTGTCTTGATTTGCCGAGACTTCTTTCTTGAAGTTTTGGGCTTCTTGGTATAACCTTTTCTTGAGATATCTTTTAGGACTTTGGCTTCTTAGAACCTTTACGAGACCCGGTAACCTTTTCATCAAATTTGTATACTCATATTTATAGAGTAAATTCTTGTTGGCTATTTCGGTAGTCTCTCGAGCTCGATGCCAAGCTTTTCCAAAGTAGCATATCTTGAGACCATAACCTCATGGCCTTTGGCTCTAGTCCTTTAGTAATCTTAGGCTCGAAGCCTTGAATCTTCTTCACAAACTTCAGAAAGGCGTACTTTCCCCAGTTAAAGGGTTTTTCAGCCTTTTGTCTTGTTGATTCAGCAAGAACATCATCATCCACCGTTCTTGGCTTATCTGGTCAGCACCTCCTTGTAGACCATCAAAGCATCATGAAGAATGCAAGCGGTACATCCAGTGAACCATTAGATATGCGGTTGGGATGTCGACAAGCTTGAACTCGTGGGTGTATCGATTTTCAAGATCACACATGTCCTTGTAAAGTTCTTTAACACCTTCAAGGAGTTCCTCATCCTTGGTGTTTATTTCAAAATCCTTTCCAAGATTTTGAAACTCGAACAACTTCTGAGAAAGTTGTTAAGTCGGAAGGATTTCCTTTCCTTGGTGAGGTTTTTGAACACTATTTGGTGCCTTGAAACAAGAAATAATCACAGGTTGTTGTAGAATTCCACACATCGGTGATGAAATTCCACTAGGGCGGCAGATAGAAAACCCTTGATTTGTGCCTTTTCAAGCATGTCGAATCAATTTTACATCGGTTTGGTTCTCTATTACGTGAGAGGTATTCCTCAACCATGGCACCACCCAAATCATTACGTGACTTGAAGTCCAATGGTGGATTAAGATCTCCTACGATCGGTTGTTCACAATAACCAACTCTGGTGCTTGCTTTTCAGCAGTACTAGTGGAGGTTTGGGATTTATGTGTTGAAGAGTTCTTGGAGGCCATCTCTTTATATAGTGTAGGGATTTGAAATTGGTGTTTGAAAGAGATTTGATTCAGTGATTCTTTTCGGAAAAACTTAATCTTGATTTGTAGAGATTGTAGAGGTTTGCGAGAGAATCGAGAAGGATTTGCTATTTTTGCAAGATGAGTTTTGGATTAGGCAAAAGTGATTTCCTATGCCAAAATCCTATATATATAGCGGTTGAATCCCAGGACAAATACATACAAATTGATTTTGTGTATGCGTATCATGATTTGCAAGTAGGCGTGAGCAAAAAGCTGATTCGGCATTAAATGCTTAGTGGGCCATATACGAATTTCAGATCCACTATTTCTGTGAATTAATTTCCACCGTCTGGATCAATCGCTTAATTTCATCAAGGGTCACCATTGCTTCTTGACAATGATCACAATCAACAAGTGTAATTGTGCCCAATTAATGAATTTTGGCTATTAGCTATCTGAATCGTCTTTGTATGACCAAGAACCTTTTTTGCATCTGAATCATCTTATACTTAGGATTTTTCCAAGTTTTTCATCAAGATAGAAACAATGCAATTTCAAGAGAGTAGTTATTGCGGATAGTTGTACTATTCTCCTTTGTGTTCTCCGTTTCAGATTGATTGATATCGAGTTCCGTCTCGAGATCTTAAGGCATCTTTTGTTCTTTAGCCTTTTGACTTACGGATACCGTTCCGGTTTTCTCTTTTCTCTTTTACGGATACCCGTTCGGATACCTCTTCTCTGGATGCGGTTCGGATACCTCTTCTCTGGATGTCCGTTCAGATACCTCTTCTCTGGATGCCCGTTCGGATACGAACTCTTCGGTTCATTGGTAGTTCCATTAGTCCAAGACTATGTCTTAAGGCTAAGAATCTACTTTCTTGTAGTGGCTTAGTGAAGATATCGCAAGTTGGTCTTGATGCCAATCTTGAGTATCTCTATATTGCCCTTTTCAACATGGTCTCGATGAAGTGATGTCTAACATCAATGTGCTTTGTTACGGCATGAAATTTAGGATTACGTAATCGCAATAGCACTTGTGTTGTCACAGAAAATGGGAGTTTTCTTCTCATCGAGTCCATAGTCTTTATGTTGTTGTTGTATCCACGAATTTGTGTTGCACAACAACCCGGTGACAATATATTGACCTACGTGGTAGAAGTTGCAATTGAGTTTTGCTTCTTGCTAAACCATGAGATAAGTTTAGTACCCGGCACAAGTTCTGAGGTGCTTTTCCTATCAGCGATGATCCGGCATAATCGTCGAGTACCCACTAAACTCAATCCACTTTCTTTAGGATACCACAATCCTACATCTCTGTACCTTTACATACCTTAATATTTTCATAGCAATGTTGTAGTGTGTTTGCATTGGATTTATGCGAAATCTAGCACATACTCCAACGCATATTGAATATCGAGTCTACTTGCAGTGAGGTAAAGTAGTGAACCTATCAATTTCCTATACTTATGTTCTTCAACACTTTTATCTGATTCAGTATAGGTCATTTTGGTTCCAATGCTCATAGGTATCTTAGCATTCTTTTCAGAAGGCTTAAGATTGAACTTTGTGAGCATATCTTTCGCATACTTTGTGTGACTAATGAATATTCCATCATTGAGTTGCTTGACTTGCAATCCTAGGAAATAATTCATTTCTCCCATCATGCTCATCTCAAACTTGCTTTTCATGAGATTTGCAAAGTCATTACAAAGTTGCTTGTCCTTAGATCCAAATATGATGTCATCAACATATACTTGAACTAAGA
Organism: Plantago major; assembly: GCA_026545765.1. Classification (NCBI taxonomy): domain Eukaryota; kingdom Viridiplantae; phylum Streptophyta; class Magnoliopsida; order Lamiales; family Plantaginaceae; genus Plantago; species Plantago major. Next base: position 121,007 of record JAIFAC010000167.1, on the reverse strand, counting down.
GTAGTTTCCCGTCATGATTTAAGGTAAATAAAGTTTTATCAACTTCACCTTTCTTGAAACCACTTTCCAGAAGGTATTTGGCCAAAGTTTCATACCATGCTCTTGGAGCCTGTTTCAGTCCATACAGAGCTTTCTGTAGTTTATAGACCATTCTACTTTATGAGGAAACTTCAAAGCCAGGTGGTTGCTCAACATAAACTTCTTCTGCAAGTTCACCGTTCAAGAATATACTTTTGACATCCATCTGATAAACTTTGAAATCTTTATGAGCTGCAAAGGCTAGAAAGAGTCTTATTGCATCCAATCTGGCAACTGGTGCATATGACTCGTCAAAGTCTAATCCTTCAGTCTGAGTAAATCCCTTGGCAACCAATCTTGCTTTGTTTCTGGTTATTTCACCAGATTCATTCATCTTGTTTCTGAAAACCCATTTAGTTCCAATCACAGATATTCCTTCTATAAATGGAACTAGTTTCCAGACTTTGTTTCTCTCAAATTGTTCCAACTCTTCTTGCATTGTAGAGATCCAGTCTTGGTCTCCTAATGCTTCTTCTATATTTTTAGGTTCAATGTTTGAGATAAAACATCCAGAGAGAGAATTAGCATTTTTAGCTATTGCTCTCCTAGTCCAAACACCTTGATTGATTGGTCCAATCACGTCTTTTGCAGGATGATCCTTGATCCATCTCATCATGGGTTTAGAGCTAGTAGGGTCAACATCTATGTGATTTGAATGTGAATCACTATGATTATGACTTGATACTTCTTCAGTATCTGTGACATTTTGCACCTCAGAAGGGCGGTGAATGTCGACACTTTTCGGTGTGACTTTACGGGACATGCACGCCGAGAGCTCATTTCCAGAGTTAGCTCTCTGATGAACATCTTCAGTTTCCATTTCTGGAATTCTCATAGGAAATTCTTCATCATGTCTGAGAATCATCTGGTTGTTACTAGGCATTTCATGCTTTTCTTCGTCAGAGTCATCCTCCCTTTCCATAATGATGTTTTTCCTTTCTGAGGGTTCTTCTTCAAAATCCTTTATCATTAGTTCCTTGAACCTTTCTGAGACTCCACACAAAGCTTTGGAGATGTCGACCGTCGATTTGAATCATCTCAGCGTCTAGAGCATCCGGTTGAATTTGGATTTTATTTCTTTCTTGATGAACAAAGCTTTACGGCTTCTACGAAGATTCTTCTATCTTTCTTGTCACTGTCCTTAGTTTGTTGAAGGCGGACAATCCTTTTGAAGTGGCGGTTTACGACAATAGAAAGCAGATATCGTTTCCAATTTACGCTTCCTACGGTACATGATGCTTTACGAATTTGGCTTGTTTAGCGAGCTTTGCATATTTTGTCTTGGTGATAGTTTGAGCCTAGATGCTTTTGACTTCTCTTTGGCTTTTCTTCTCTCAATTTCTCATTGTGAATTTGCTCATTTGCTTTGCAAGAGCATCCTCGATCTCCTCCTTGCTTTTCTTCTTTTGAAGTTCCTTGAGTTAATAGAGCAACATTACGCAACTTTTGGTTGTTTGTTCTCTCTGAGTTGTCTCATAATCAACCGTAGCAAGATGAGAGAAAAGTTCCACTGGAGTGATATTTGGCATACCTTGGTTAAAATAAAAGAATTTAGTATGCTCCCAGTTGTGGTTAAGACTTCTGACAATGGTCTTAATCTTCTCTGACTGGGAGTATCTGTTGCTTTCCCCAAGTGTTGCCATATCACTCATGAGAGTGGTAAACCTGAAATCAAGTTCTTCCAGAGTTTTAGTGGGACCTTGTTTGAAATTTTGAAATTTCAACTTTAGAACTTCGAACTTGTTTTCCTTGGTTTTCTCAGTTCCGGCACAGATTTCTTCAATCAGTTGCCAGGCAACTTTCGCCGTTTTAGCACCTGATTTACTTGTATGTGCTCAGTGTTGATCTGATGATGATGTTACGAGCTTGACCATCCAGTCGATTCCTCTTGGCATCTTCCGATGTCCAGAGTTCTCTGGGCTTTGGTTTGTAAATAACTTGACCAGTAGATCTTCCACTAGTTGACGCATCTGTTTGTGAAGATCCTTCGCTTTGATCTCTGTCTCTTCCACTCGAAACCTCCATGACTTGCTTAAGTTGTTGAATGACTATTGGGCCATTCTTTATTACTTCGATCATCTCGTCACTTATGGCTTCAAGGTGGAGCATCATGTTATTTTTCCATTTCTCGTAGTTCTACGGTTTGAGCGGGTGCATCACTCGAGACATACGCACACTTAACACACAAATTAAATAGTCCTCAAAGTGGACAAAGTTCCTTCACCTATCTGGGATCTAGGTTCGGTCACGAAGGTGGTGAACCTCCTTCTGATACCACTTGTTGGTCGAGATAAAGGCAAAGTAAAAGACTAGGGGGGGGGGGGTGAATAGTCTTTTAAAACTTTTGTCGATAAAAACTATTTCTCAGATAATTGAATAGATATCTGATACTTAGAATCAGAGCGCGGAAGACTTAATAAAGATAAGTGCAGAAACAGTGAATATGTGTGTGTGTGTTGCTGAAATGTAAATACAGAAAGGTAAATAACACAGCAAGTATAGTGGTATCTGGAGGTGGCGTAATCCTCTAACTAATCCACTTCGGTTTATCAGAGACCTAGAATTCACTAGAACAGATAATTGAGTTCACCTCACAATAAACCTATTCTAAGATTCTTAAACAATTGGTTCTGACCAAATGTTCCCCTGAGTTGTTCCCGGCTTTCCTGACCAAGTACTTCCTATACTCGAAACCTTTGAGTTATTCCTAGCTTCCCAAGCTAAGTACTTCCTATACTCAATAACCTTGAGTTATTCCTTAGTTTCCCAAATCAAGTACTTCCTATACTCCGGTAACCTTGGAGTTATTCACGATTTTCAAACTAAGTACTTCCTGTACTCCGCCTTGATTATGGTGTTGGTTTTGGTTTGAGTTGTCGATGAGCTTTTTAATAACTTATTGAGTTATTGAGATAGCTCGTGAATCAAGTTACTTAATACACTTTACTGTATGGTATCTTGTTCGATTTCTTGACCTAAGTCTTATGATATCTGTTCAAGAGAATGAATCTCGGATAGTTGATCTTTTGATTCAACTCCTTCACGATAGCTTTGCTTGTTTAGGATCGGACACTTAGAACTTGATGTTACTCAAGATCAAATGCTTTGGTGCATGTAAAGCTTTGTGAGTATGTAATTTGCTTTGAGAGAGAGTAAGATGTTCAGCGTTGTGTCTAAGGTCTCTTCTCAAGCAGTCTAAGTGTTGATATTTATAGATGAATTTGAGTTCCGTTTGAATAGTATCCGTTAGGCTCAAATTCAAACTATTGATATCTGTGTATAATCTTGTATGATTTTGTCTTCTTCTTGAAATGCCGTTGCTTTATTCAGACATCTCTGTCCGTGCATTAAATGCATTGTACTATACTTTTTGTCCTGTAGTGTCAACGGAACTATGCTTTGTATCAGAGACTAGTGTTATCTGATTCTTTGCACGTCCTTATCTTCAATCTTCAGATACCACTTTATTTATTGAAACAACTTTGTTTGCAATATATATTTCTTTTTCAGAAATGTGGTTAATGCTCAAGGTATCTGAGAATAGATATCTGTGGACACTTTCCTTGTTTTCAGATATGTCTCTTATTTCTCAGATATCTCTTGTGACACAGTTTGTTTGAAACTATTCGTGTCTTCAAGATATCTGGCTAAGGTATCTGAACAACGATTTGACAATCTTGCGGTTTCTTCAAGTCTTCAATGTCGTTGAGCTTACGCTTGGATGTCTTCTTCTTGGTCTTCTCTTCATAAAATAAAAATTACATTTTGAGACCTAACATCCTATACAAGATTAGCTAGACTATCATACTTAGTGAGTTTCCTCTTTTACAATGTTCAAGTGAGCCAAGAGTACTAATCACCTTTCTGAGACTAAGATAAGTCATCATGTTGCTGATCAAAACTAAACAGATATTCTTAACAAAATATCTTACAAAATTCCTAACAAATTTCTCAAGAAATTTCCCAACAAATTTCCCAACATTAAGTGTGTACCAACCTTTGCCTTTCTGGATACCCGTTCCAGAAATGTTTTGCCTTTCTGAGTGTTGCCACTCAGAAACCTTTGCATCACCTCTTATCAACTTGGCTTTCTGAGAACCTGTTCTCAGAAGCCTACTTCTTTTCTATCTCACTTATTCAGACTTTAGAGATTCAGGACAATTTTTCAGTCCTTAGGCAACTCCATTAATCCAAGATTGTGTCTCAAAGTCAAGAACCGGCTTTCTTGTAAGGGCTTGGTGAAGATATCTGCAAGTTGGTCTTCTGTGCCAATCTTGAGTATCTCTATATTGCCTTTCTCAACATGGTCTCTGATGAAGTGGTGTCTAACATCAATGTGCTTTGTTCTGGCATGGAACTTGGGGTTCTGTGTGATTGCAATAGCACTTGTGTTATCACAGAAAATGGGAGTTTTCTCTTCATTGAGTCCATAGTCTACGAGTTGTTGTTGAATCCACGAATTTGTGTTGCACAACAACCCGTGACAATATATTCACCTCTGGTAGAAGTTGCAATTGAGTTTTGTTTCTTGCTAAACCATGAGATAAGTCTAGTTCGAGGCTGAAGTTCTGAGGTACTTTTCCTATCAAGCATTGATCCGATAATCAAAGATCGAGTAACCAGCCAAACTCAATCCACTTTCTTTAGGATACCACAATCCTACATCTACTGTACCTTTCACATACTTTAATATTTTCATAGCAGTGTTGTAATGTGATTGCATTGGATTTGTTTGAAATCTAGCACACACTCCAACTGCATATTGAATATCAGTGCCTTGCGAAGGTAAAGTAGTGAACCTATCAATTTCCTATACTTGTGTTCATCAACACTCTTATCTGATTCAGTATAGGTCATCTTGGTTCCTATGCTCATAGGTATCTTAGCATTCTTTTCAGAAGGCTTAAGATTGAACTTTGTGAGCATGTCTTTTGCATACTTTGTCTGACTAATGAATATTCCATCATTGAGTTGCTTGACTTGCAATCCTAGGAAATAGTTCAATTCTCCCATCATGCTCATCTCAAATTTACTTTTCATGAGATTTGCAAAGTCATCAAAAAGTTTCTTGTCCTTAGATCCAAATATGATCTCATCAACATATATTTGAACTAAGAGTAGTTTCCCATCATAATTTAAAGTAAATAAAGTTTTATCAACTTCACCTTTCTTGAAACCACTTTCCAGAAGGTATTTGGCCAAAGTGTCATACCATGCTCTTGGAGCATGTTTCAGTCCATAAAGAGCTTTCTGTAGCTTATAGACCATTCTACTTTCTGAGGTAACTTCAAAGCCAGGTGGTTGCTCAACATAGACTTCCTCGAAGTTCACCATTCAAGAATGCACTTTTGACATCCATCGATAAACTTTAAAATCTTTATGAACTAAAGGCGAAGAGTCTTATTGCATCGATCGGCAATAGGTGCATATGACTCGTCAAAATCTGACCTTGATGGGTGAATCCCTTGGCGAACAACCTTGCTTTATTTCTGGTTATTTCACCAGATTCATTCATCTTGTTTCTGAAAACCCACTTAGTTCCAATCACAGATATTCCTTCTACAAATGGACCTCGTTTCCAGACTTTGTTTCTCTCAAACTGATCCAACTCTTCTTGCATTGTTGAGATCCAGTCTTGGTCTCTTAATGCTTCTTCTATAGTTTTTGGTTCAATGTTTGAGATAAAACATCGAGAGAGAATTAGCATTTTAGCTATTGCTCTCCTAGTCCAAACACCTTGATTGATTGGTCCAATCACGTCTTTTGCAGGATGATCCTTGATCCATCTCATCATGGGTTTAGAGCTAGTAGGGTCAACATCTATGTGATTTGAATGTAAATCACTATGATTATGACTTGATACTTCTTCAGTATCTGTGACATTTTGCACCTCAGAAGGGCGGTGAATGTCTGACACTTGCTCGGTCTGACGACTTTACGGACATGCACTGTCGGAGAGGTCATTTCGAGTTAGCTCTCTGATGAACTTCTTCAGTTTCCATTTCTGGAATTCTCATAGGAAATTCTTCATCATGTCTGAGAATCATCTGGTTGTTACTAGGCATTTCATGCTTTTCTTCGTCAGAGTCATCCTCCCTTTCCATAATGATGTTTTTCCTTTACGAGGTTCTTCTTGAATCCTTTATCATTAGTTCCTTGAACCTTTACGAGAGTTCATCGAAAGGGGTGTTTTCTTGCTTCCTTCATAGAATACAACATGAACGATTCTTCAATCTTCTTTGTTCTTTTGTTGTAAACTCTGTGCTTTGCTATTCATAGAATAACCAAGAAACACGCCTTCATCTGCCTTTGGTTGAAATGTTCTTAGATACTCTTTTCCATTGTTAAGAAGAAAACATCTACAACCAAATACTTTTAGATGTTTGATATTAGGGGGTCCACCAACCAAGAGTTCATATGAGGTCTTGTCATGGTGTTTATTTATCAAACATCCATTACGAGTGTAGCATCTTTGTGTTTACGACTTCAACCCAATAAACTTCACTTATCTCGATGTCATTAGCATTGTCCTTTTGCTTCTTTAAGGGTTCTATTTTTCCTTCTGCAACACCATTTTGTTGTGGTGTTCTCACAGAGGAAAGTTGGTGTTGTATACCTTCTTTGGTACAAAACTCCTTTATGTCTTGGTTGACAAACTTCGATTACCATGGTCTGCTACGATTGCAGATACCTTGTCATTTTCATGACTTCAAGCTTATTCACAAGTTTGGTATCTCCACCTTGCATCGATTTGTGCTTGTAAAGACAACCCAAGTGAATCTTGAGAAGTCATCTACAACAACAAGACCATACTTCTTTTCTGCATAACTAGTTACAGATGATTCAAAAAGATCCATGTGTAATAGTTGCAGTGGTCTAACACTAGAGTGTCTGGTTTTGGACTTGAAAGAGATCTTAGATTGTTTCCCCATCTGACAGGCAGAACAGATACCATCCTTTCTGAAAGATGTTTTGGGAAGACCAACCACTAACTCTTTCTTGGCAAGTTTGTTCAGAGTTTTGAAATTCAAGTGACTCATTCTTTTGTGCCATAACCAGTGCTCTTCTGTGTGACCTGATTGACTCAACATGAGACATTCTTCAGTTGTGGCAGGTGTCAAATCGACAACATAAAGACTTCCTTTCCACCGAGCAACCAAGACTGTCTGCTTTGACTCATTGTCAATAAGTTTGCAATACTTCGCTTTGAATTTCACAGTAAATTCCTTGTCTGCAAACTGGCTCATGCTAAATAGATTATATTTCAAACCCTTAACATGTAATACGTCAGTGATTGTCAATGATCCCAATTTGACGTTGCCAAATCCCAGAGAGGGATTTAATTCTCCTCCAAACCGTCGATGTCTGGTCGATTGTTGCAAGCTTTGTAGTTGACCAGATTTGCTTTGTCTCCTGTCATGTGCTTTCCGCATCCACTGTCAAATATCCATTGAGCCTTAGTCCAAGAGGCGTTCTGCACAAAACAGGAAACAAGAGTTAGGTTCTTGCTTCAGAGATAGAACCATTTAGACTAAACATTCTTCCAGTAGGAATCCACATTTTAGTGAATTTCTTGGGAGTTTGTTTTTGCCTATTGATCAGAAGGAGATGTAATAAAATTTGTAATTTTGATCTCAATCTTCCTTCTTGGGGTGTTTCTAGGTGTTCCCTTTGGTGCTTACGGATCACAGGTTTACGGGGTTACTTTTCAGCAAACTTAGCCTTTCTGGCCAGGTTCCGTCTAGCTCTGGCATTCAGTTTTTCAGTAGCTTGAGATTTCTTCCACTTCTGTCTATTGCTACGTGCAATATCAGCCTTGCGCCATTGTTCTTGTCCTTCCTTATATTGTTGCAGAAGAACTTTTCCAATAGCACGATAGCCAATGCCATTTCGAACACCTTTGGCTTTCTGAATGCGTTCTTCAGAAGCCTTACTAGTTTCTGCACCATCTTTATTTTCATAAAATGGTACAGTGGAGAATTGCCTATTCCAACAATTCTTCCTTTCCTAGTAATGTAGCAATGTGGATGGTTGCATGTCTGAGGGTTGTGTTTCTTTTCAGAAACCTCATCCACATGTTTCTTGTGAACTTGTTGTTCTTTCAAAGGCTGGGTTGCTACTCCTTTTCCTTTGTCAACTACCCTAGCTTTTTGACCAATGCTATAGGTGGTTGAAGAACCATTCTGTTGAGTTTTTACAAAGGTCAACCTTTCATCACTCTTCTTCAGAGGAGATGAATTACTCGATTGTTCATCAAGTCCAAGTCCACCTTTCTCAGAGGGATCTCTCAGATATGATTGAACCTCAGTGAGAGTGTCACTAGCCTTTGCATAAGATTGGAAGGATAGCTCTTTCTTTCTGAGTTCTTCATTCTCAAAAAGCAGCTTCATCATTTTCTTATTAAGTTCATCCAAGGCTAGTTTGTGAGAATTTTCATTCTCAGATATCTGAGCTTTCAGAAAGGCTATTTCAGCGCTCTTGTTCTCAGATACTTTGGTTAGCTCATAAACCTCTTTTTCAAGAGTTTCTTTGCTTTCCTCTAGAATTCTGGTTTTGGATTGTGCTTCCAGAAATTCTTTCTCATAACGATCCAATTCACTCTTGACCAACTCCAGATCCTCAATTCCATCATCACTCTCATAGTACGAAATTGTGAATTGTTAGTTACCTCATCAGCTATAAGACACATTTCAATGTTGGAGATGTCGGGACCGACAAAGAATCTCAAAGAACTCCACACATTTCATTCTTCTTAAGGAAGTCGATTACATCGTGGGTGATTCCACACAATTCGGTGATGGTAGGTTTGAGTCATCTGAATCTCCATCTTGAATCATCTCAATGTCTAGAGCATCAAGTTGAATTGAATCTTCTTCCTTTCTTCATCAAAGGCCCTTTGATTTCTCTTGAAATTTCTTCCGTCCTTCTTATCACTGTCTTGAGCTTGTTTAAAGCGGACAATCTCTCTCTTAGTGACCGGGCTTTTGTAGAAGCGGATATCATTTCCTATTTCTGCGACTTGATACTAACACCTTTACGAATGGGGTGTTAGAGAGTTGTTCATTTGTATGTTCTTGTCTTGATGATAGTTTGGGCCAAGATGCTTTTCAACTTTTCTTTAGCTTTTCTTCTCTCAATCTCTTGACTCACAAATTTCTTCATGTGTCTTCTCGAAGAGCATTTTCTTTAGATGCATCTTTGGTATCTTTCTTTTCAGAAGAACCTTGAGAAACTAGAGCAACACTTTGCAACTTTCAGCTGTTTGTTCTCTCTGAGTTGTCTCATAGTCTACAGTAGCAAGATGAGAGAAGAGCTCTACTGGAGTAATATTTGGCATCCCTTGATTGAAATAAAAGAACTTCTTGTGTTCCCAGTTGTGATTGAGACTTCTGATAATAGTCTTAATCTTTTCTGACTGGGAGTATCTATTGCTTTCACCAAGTGCAGCCATATCACTCATAAGAGTAGTAAATCTGAAATCAAGTTCTTCCAGAGTTTCAGGGGGACCTTGTTTGAAGTTTTGGAACTTCAATTTAAGAACTTCGAACTTGTTTTCTTTGGTTTTCTCGGTTAAGCCTGATTTCTTCAATCAATGGCCAGGCAACTTTCGCCGTTTTAGCACCCCATAGTTTACACTGTATGTGCTCAGGTGTCGATCTGATGATGATATTACGAGCTTGACCATCCAATCTGTGTCTCTTGGCATCTTCAGATGTCCAGAGCTCTCTTGGCTTGTCTTCATACACAATGCTTCCACGAGCAACATGACCACTATCACTAGCAGCCATATCCTCGCTTTCATCTTCCTTGTCTGAGGCTTTTCTTCCATCAGACACCTCAGTAACTTGTTTGAGTTGTCTGATTTTGATAGGCCCTTCATTGATGACATAGATCATTTCGTCACTAATGGCCTCTAGATGAAGCATCATGTTGTTCTTCCATTTCTCGTAGTTTTCTGGCTTCAGAATGGGCGCATCACTCAGAGACATACCAGCACACTTAACACACAAATTATATAGTCCTCAGAGAGGGACAAAGTTTCTTCACCTATCTGGGGATCTAGGTTCAGTACAGAAGGCTTGTGAACCTCCTGCTTTGATACCACTTGTTGGTCCAGATAACGGAAAAGTAAAAGACTAGAGGGGGGGGGGGGGGTGAATAGTCTTTTGAAATTTTTGTCGATAAATACAGTTTCTCAGAAACCTGGGGGTTTCTGATACTTAAATTCAGAGCGCGGAAGACTTTAAGATAGGTAAGTGCAGAAACAATAAGTATGTGTGTGTGTGCTTTGCTGAAATGTAAATACAGAAAGGTAAATAACACAGCAAATATATTGGTATATGGAGGTGGTGTAATCCTCCAACTAATCCACTTCAGTCTTTCTGAGACCTAGAATTCACTAGAACAGATAATTGAGTTCACCTTACAATAATCCTATTCTAAGATTCCTAAACAAATGGTTCCCAACCAAATGTTCCCCCTGAGTTATTCCCCATCTCCTAGAGCTAAGTACTTCCTCTACTCAGATAACCCTGGAGTTATTCCCTGATTTCCCAAATCAAGTACTTCCTCTACTCCACCCCTTGATGGTGTTGGTTATAAGGTTTGTCAGAGAGGCTTCTCGTATAACTTTTCAGTTATATTTTCAGAGAGCCTAATAGAACAAGACTACTTAATACACTTGTTCAGTGGATGGCAGTCTGCTCTTTACTGACCCAAGTAATTGGTGTCCGTTCTGGAGAATGAGCTTCAGAAAGGGTATCTGATAGTTCAACTCTTTCACGAATAACAATCTCTTGTTAAGGTTCAGGACAACTTAGAACTACTAGTGATTCTTCAAGCAACAGAAAGCTTTCAGAAAAGGTAGTAGAGTGCTTGAGAGAATACTTTGCTTGATGGTAAGTTTGCAAGATAGAGCGTTCTAAGGTATGTTGTTCAAGCATCTAAGTGTGTGATATATATAGATAAATTTGAGAGGCGTTTGAATTGTATCCGTTGTGCTCTCTATCAGATTATATCCGTTTATATCTTGAACTATGTACTCAGAAGTCACTATCTCTTGTTCAGAGAGGACTTGCTTTTTGCAGCATTTCTGCCGATGCATTTAATGCATAGTACTGTTCATTGTCCTTTAGTCTCAACGGATACATGAGCCTTTCTGATGGCTTGCATGCTCCATACTCATGATGTCATATGTCCAGAATCATATTTCAAAAGTAAGTTAAGTATACTTAAGAAAAGATTAAGGACATAGTCTTTCTGAGTTAGACTAAACCTTTATGTCTTCATAAACCTTGTGCAATCTTCAGTCTTCTAATCTTCAGAAAAGCTCCATTGCTAGGATTGATCTTCGTGGTCTTCTTGAAATAAAAATTACACTCAGAGACCTATAATCCTAATACAAGATTTACTAGACTAATCATACTCAGTGATTTTCTCTTTTACAATGTTCAAGTGAACCAAGAGTACTTAATCACCTTTCTGGCTAAGAAAAGAACATGTGATGAGTGATCAAAATACTAACAGATATTCCTAACACAAAGGCAGATGAGGAGTATTTCTTGGTTATTCTCTGAATAGCAAGGCCTACAGAATCTACAACAAAAGAACGCAAAAGATCGAAGAATCTATTCACGTAGTATTCTATGAAGGAAACAAGAAATTACTCTTAAATGATGATCTCTCAGATAGGTTCAAAGAACTAATGATTAAATATTCTGAAAAAAGGATCCTCAGAAGGAAACAATTCTATCATTCAAATAGAGGATGAGTCTGACGATGAAAAGCAACCTATGCTTAGTAACAACCAGATGACTCTAAGACATGATGAAGAATTTCCTATGAGAATTCCAGAAATGGAACAGGCTACTGAGAACCTTCATCATGAAAAGGTATCTGAAAATAAGATTGCTGAAATTCAAGATCCAGATATCTTTAACACTGAAAAAGTGTCAGATATCCATGATATTTCCCATGTGTCAGATATCCCAGATACTGCACAAGTATCTCATCAAGATCATATTGATTCACATTCAAATCAAATTGATACTGATCCTACTAGTTCAAAACCCATTATGAAATGGATAAGAAATCATCCTTCAAAAGATGTAATTGGTCCCATAGAACAAGGAGTTAGAACTAGAAGAGCAATCATTTGAAAAAAGCAAGTTGTCTCTATGGATGTTTCATCTCAAAAATTGAACCAAAGACTATAGAAGAAGCATTAAAAGATCAAGATTGGATCTCTGCAATGCAAGAAGAGTTGGATCAATTTGAGAGAAACAAAGTATGGAAACTGGTTCCATTTGCTGACGGAATATCTGTAATAGGAACCAAGTGGGTTTTCAGAAACAAAATGAATGAGTCTGGTGAAATAACCAGAAACAAAGCTAGGTTGGTTGCCAAGGGATTCACCTGTGAAGGACTAGATTTTGATGAATCTTATGCACCGTTGCAGATTGGATGCAATAAGACTCTTTCTAGCCTTTGACTCATAATGACTTCTGCTTTATCGATGGATGTCAAGAGTGCATTTCTAAATGGTGAATCGGCTGAGGAAGTCTATGTTGAGCAACCACCGTGTTTTGAAGTTTCCTCGTAAAGTAGGATGGTCTATAAGCTCGTAAAGCTCTGTATGGGCTGAAACAAGCTCCAAGAGCATGGTATGATACATTGGCCAGATACCTACTAGAAAGTGGCTTCAAGAAAGGAGATGTTGACAAAACACTCTTCACACTGAACCATGACGGGAAACTACTTTTAGTTCAAGTATATGTTGATGACATTATATTTGGATCTAAAGACAAGCAACTTTGTGAAGATTTTGTTGAACTCATGAAATGTAAATTTGAGATGAGCATGATGGGAGAATTGAATTACTTCCTAGGGCTGCAAGTCAAGCAACTCAATGATGGAATATTCATTAGTCAAACAAAGTATGCAAAGGATATGCTCAATAAGTTCAATCTAAAGCCTTCTGAAAAGAATGCTAAGATACCAATGAGCATTGGAACCAAAATGACCTATACTGAATCTGACAAGAGTGTTGAAGAACACAAGTATAGGAAATTGATTGGATCACTACTATACCTCACTGCAAGTAGACCTGATATTCAATATGCAGTTGGAGTGTGTGCTAGATTTCAGACAAATGCAATGCAGTCACACTACAACATTGCTATGAAAATATTAAGGTATGTAAAAGGTACTGTAGAAGTTGGATTGTGGTATCCAAAAGAGAGTGGATTGAGTTTGGTTGGCTATTCGGATGCCGACTATGCTGGATCATTACTTGATAGAAAAAGCACCTCAGGAACTTGTCAATTTCTTGGTGCTAGATTAATATCATGGTTCAGCAAGAAACAAAATTCAATTGCCACCACAGAGGCTGAATATATTGCTGCTGGGTGTTGTGCTTCACAAATATTGTGGATACAACAACAACTCAAAGACTATGGACTCAATGAAGAGAAAACTCCCATTTTCTGTGACAACACAAGTGCCATTGCCATAACTCAGAATCCTAAGTTTCATGCAAGAACAAAGCACATTGATGTTAGACACCACTTCATCAGAGACCATGTTGAAAAAGGCAATATAGAGATACTCAAGATTGGCACTGAAGACCAACTTGCAGATATCTTCACTAAGCCACTACAAGAAAGTAGATTCTTAACCTTAAGACACAGTCTTGGACTAATGGAGCTACCAAAGAACTGAAAAAGTTCAGAGAAGAGATATCTGAAAAAGATATCAAAGGAGACAGAAAAGAGGTATCCGAACGGTATCCAGAAGAGGAATCGAACGGTATCCGTAAACTAAAGGCTAAAGGGTAAACGGTTGCTCAAAGATTTCGAGACGGTACTCGATATCCGGATCACTCAATGAGGGGAACACAAAAGAGAATAGTGCAACTGCTCATAACTACTCTCTTGAAATTTGTATTATTTCTATCTCTGTGTAAAACTTGGACAAATACCAAATGTGGGATAAATTCAGATGCAAACAGTGTTCTTGGTTATACAGAAACGTGATTCAGAAAGCTAATAGCCAAAATTCATAAACGGGCACAATTACATTTGTTGATTGTGATCATTGCTGAAGAAGCAATGGTGACGCTTGATGAATTGGGCGATTGATCTTTACGGCAGAGATTGACTCTCAGTAAATAGTGGACTGTTGAAATTCCGACAGGGCCCACTATGCATTTAATGCCGAACAAGCTTTTACTCACGCCTGCCTGCAATTCACAGATACTTACACAAAAAATCAATTTGTATGTATATGTCTGTGGAGATTACATTGCTATATATATGGAATTTTGGCAAAAGAAATTACTTTCGCCTAATCCAACATACAGACTTGCACAAGAATAGCAAAATTATCTTCTTCTATTTCTCTGCAAATTTCATCAACCTCTGCAAATCTCTGTTAGTTTTTCTGCAAAGAATCACTAATCTCTAACCCAAACTTATTTCAAACTTCGAAAAACTTACACTATATAAAGAGATGGCTCCTAAGCGTTTTCACCGTAAACCCCAATCTTCTATCACCGCATCACCGAAAAGCAAGCATCAGAGTTGGTGATAGTAAACAATCGATTGGTAGGAAACTTTAATCCCGATCATTGGACTTCAAATCACAGGATGATTTGGGTTGGTGCTATGATTGAGGAATACCTCACGACTGCTGTTGAAAACCAAGCTGATAGGAAACTGATCCTTGACATGCTTGAAAAGGCACAAATCAAGGGTTTTCTATCTGCTCTTCCTAGTGGAATCTCTTCACTAGATGTGTTAGAATTCTACAATAACTCCAGGATTATATCCTGTGTTTTTGAAGGCACTGCAAAAGTGTCTATAAAGACTTCAGTCCAAGGAAAGGAAATCCTTCTGGACTTAACAACTTTCTGCAAGTTGTTTGAACTTCAAAATCTTGGAAAGGATTTTGAAATAGACACCAAGGATGATGATCTCCTTGAAGGTGTAAACAATAGACAAATGGTGTGATCTTGAAAAATCAGATACACCCACTGACTTCAAGCTTGCTGACATCAGAACCAGACATCTGTTGGTTCAATGGGATGTGTTGGCATGCATTCTTCATAGATGCTTTGATGGTCTACAAGGAGGTGCTGACCAGATAAGCCAAGAACGCTGGATGATGATGTTCTTGCTACAACAACAAGACAAAAGGCTTGAAAACCCTTTTAATTGGGGAAAGTACGCCTTCATGAAATTTGTGAAGAAGATTCAAGGATTTGAGCCTACAATCGCTAAGGGACTTGCTGAGCCAAAAGCAACAGTAAGCTATGGACTGAAAATATGCTACTTACTGGAATGTCTTGGCATTGAGCTCAGAGAGACGGCAGATATTGCCAACAGTAACCTACTCTACAAATATGAGTATACAAACATGATGAAAAAGGTTACTGGATCTCCGAAAAGGTTCCAAGAAGCAAAAGACTAAAGAGGTATATGAGGGAAAAGTTGCGACCAAGAAGCCTAGAACTTCACGAAAGAAGTCTGCTGGCAAATCAGAAGGCACACCCATTGAGGTTGTCGATTCCCAGATACCGCCAGAGCCGATGAACTCATTAATGCAGATGAACTCATCAATGCTGCAAAAGAGGTATCGACTACTGAACAAGTAGACTCAGCAAGAGAAAGTGCTTTCAGAAATGTGAAGACTATTACAGAAAGCCTTGCTGATGAACTCATAAATACTGCCAAAAGTGGTGAAAGATACCAAGCCCTATCCGCAGAAACCGCAGGAATTATGGACCAATCAGTTCCTAATGCTGATGGAAGCCCTGATGATGAAGATGATGAACTAGTCATCTCTCAAGTCCTAGAAAAACCGAAAAGGGCTAAGGTTACTGAAATAGTAACTGGTGTAGAGATATCTGAAGAAGAACCTACACCACTGGTTGCTGAACAAGCACCTATAGAAAAGGTTGTTGGTGCCATCACACCATCAGGGACAATCACATATGCACAACTTCAAGAAGCCCTGATGAGTGGTGACCTAGTATTGGCTGACGCTGATGTCAACGCCACACTTAAAGATCTGAAAGAGCTCTCAATTGCTCAAACATCTGCTTCCAGACAACCACAACAACCACAACCACAACAGCCACAAGTGGTTGATGAAATGGTAAATGAACTTCATTTCGACATGCCAACAATGCAAGATGTCAAGAAAATCTCGCAAATGAGCAGTTCTAACTGCAAGAGAGGGATCAAACCGAGACACCTACTCGTAATGATCAACCAGGAGGCAACCGAGTTAGCCACTCAGAAAAGGTTGAAGTACCTCAAACTTCCAACAAAGAATCAACACCGAACAACGAGACCAACTCATGGAAGGGTCACAGTTCCAGAGACCACTCACCGACATTGCTCGTAGTCGAATGGTTTGTACTTGTGAATTTCTTTGTGTTTTCTGTCTTGTTAACTAATAAAAATTCTTTGTTACAGGCTGAATTAGAAACAAAAGAGCAAGAGGAAGCTGCAAAGCTTGCCTCAGAATCTGAGAAGAAGGCCTCCATAGCCTCACCACTTAAGGAACAGGAGCCTGTCTCACACGTAGAAAATAGTTCCTTAAGATATAACATGTCAGATATGTGCTTTATACACTTGACTAATACTATTAAGCGTTTGTTTCTAATAGGCTCCAACTGAGAAGAAAAATGAAGAGACTGAAAAGTCTATCTCTTCAGAGAAGAATCCAGAGGCTTCCAAGGTCTCTGAGGAACAAGTATCTGAACCTTCTGCAGAGAAGGTATTTCATTCAGATACCTATAATCTTCAAAGACAAATCTCTGATCATTTTTCTCAAACTAACACTTTCTACTTAAACAGGTTCAAAAAGAAGTAGAAGTTGTTGGGGAGTTGGCCGCTCAATCCCCACAACCAATGGAAATTGATGAGGCGTCAAAACCTTCAACAAAAGAAAAATTTCCAGAGACTGCACAAGTCTCTGAGCAACAAGTATCTGAGCCTCCAATAGTGGAAGTAATTGACCTCTCAGATATCTGATTCTGAAGATAGAACTTTTTCTTGATAAAATTTCCAAAGTGTTATGTTTCTAATCTCAGGTTCAAAAAGAAAGAGAGGATGCTGAGGATCAGACTTCCAAGTCTCCTCCTCACACCAAGATATCTGAGGCACCTAAAACCTCAGTAGTACAACCTTCTGAGCCTGCTGTCATTGTAACACGTATACTGACTACTCTAAAACTCAGATAACTACACAAGTTTACAAACTAATTCAAAACTCTCTCTTTAAGGTTCAAAGTAGTGCCAAGAAGGAGTCAAATGATGACTATGAAAACCTTCTTCCCTTCTTCAAGACTCATACCTTACCAAAGCATATTCAATGCTTCAAAAAATGGCAAAGGTTAAGGTGCTCTGATCTCTCTGAAATACTGAGAATCACAGATCAACCAACAAGACGAGCTCGAGCTCTTGATCTGGAAAACTATATCCACGCAATGTTCCCTACTGAACAATATCAAGTTGCGACCTTAATGCGTAAGGATTTTTCCAAGGAAGTGGCACATAAATTGGTGCAAGCCTTCAAACAAGCAGATGGTCAGACAAGATTGCAGATGGCATTCAAGCCAGTCCTGCCACAGACACTACAATTTATTCCTTCTGAACAAGAAGAGGTTAATGGGCAGAAGATCACTATTCCTGAAGTGATTAATCTTGTATCTGAAGATGAAGAAGAGAAGGAAACTGACGAAAATGACAATGAAGATTTTCCTTTTGACCATCACAAGGATGAGGATGATAAAAAGTATGATGATGATGCCCCTGCACCAGGGACAGGAGGGATTCCACAAGGAAACATTGCCTCAGCTGCTGAAAAGCACACTGAAAGGACATCACAGCAATCTCCTCCTCCATCACCTCAGAAATCTACCCATCCATCTTCCCAACAACAAAAGGACACTGCTGAACAAGTAGTTGAGTACTCTGAGGAAACAACTCAGAAGATATTAAATACTCAAACCAGAGCTGCTCAACTCAAACAACAAGTTGAAGAAGAGTAATACCCATCTTCAACTTGAAGAAGAGGTAGTTAAATCCAGATAAGCTCAATCAACTACAAGATCAATACTTACAAGAGATGAGCTTACTCGAGATTAAAGAGCTCCAGATGTCAGAAATGCTATTGCTAAGGAGCTAGATATCAAGAAGTATCAAGAAAAGCATGATGCTAAGGTCGATCACCATCAAAAGAAAACCATCCTCCTCTCAGAAGGAAAGAAGCCCATCTCGAGATGGTTGTGGATCGGAAAATCTTGAAAATGTCCAAGAGGATGAAGATCACTGGGCTGATGACTCAGATGATGAAGAAGACAAGACTTTGGCAGAACACCACAATGAACACTTAGCGGTTTCTCATCTGAAAAGGAAGCTAATTGCTCCTGAAATTTTCAACAAACTGCCAAATGTCCACTCCCATGAATATATGAATAGATATCAAGTTTTGGCACATCTTAAAAGGGAGATGTCTTCACAAAACAAAGAAGTAATTGCCTCCGTCCCCTCAGATATGCAGAAATTCACTGAGCTCATCACGCAGAGAACAAGCAGTATGATCATTGCTCAGAAGGATCTTGGAATGGTAAGGGACGATGATGTATCATTAGCTGAAAAAACTTTTCACGAGGCAAGTTACACTGCTGGAAAAGCATATGCCATACAAGGCCCATTGGCAGAGCTCACTGATAAGGAAAATGGACTTATCAAACAAAATCAGGAGCTCAAGGATGAACTTCAGAAGTTGGTCACTGCCTACAACTACTTGCAAAAGAATTTTGAGTCCCTCTCAGATTCTTTTGTGGTACTTAGTCAGTCAACAATGACTAAGGGGGAAGAATTTGGATCTGATCAGGGGAAAGGAAAGAATAAATCTAGAGTTGGTGCCGCTCAGAAAGGAAGAGGAAACAAGAAAAATTCCCAACCACCACTCAGAATAGATGATCCTCATCAAATTAAGTCGCTTGGTAAATAGTAGCTACTTCCCAGCAGCCAACTGAAGAAACTACAATGGTAACAAGGGCCATGGCAAAAAGACCTCCAAGGAGTACCAAGGCTCCAAGGAGAAGACAAGTAAGAGGGATTGATGAATCTTCGTAAGAAGAAGAAGAAGGCCAAATCAAATCCCTGGGCAATGAAGAAGGCTGCAAAAGTCTCACAAGAATAATCTTGATGATGATGAAGAGACTGATGAAGATGAAGATCCTCTTCACGTAAAAAAGAAAATTGATAGCCTAATCGAGCCCATAGATGCAAAGCCTTTATAGCCTAAAACACCCTGGAAATACCAAGTCAATCCAGGTGGTTCTTCAAGCAATCCCCAAAGGAGAATTCTAGACAAAGAAGGAACAGTGAGAGTCGAACAAAGAAAACTTCAACTACCACTCAGCCTCAAGAAGCCAAGATTGAGTATGTGAAGACCAAAGAATGATTCCTCCGCTCACAGTGCATTAATCAGAAGTATGGCTACTGGATTCTGTAACTCAAGCACTTACTGGTAAATTCATGGTTTCCAGAACCAATCCATAAACAACTCATGGCATGGAGAAAAGATAAGCCAATCTTGATTAACAACAACCACATCAAAGCATGGTCGATTTTGAAGTAATCAAGAGAATAAGCCATGAAGAAGGACCTCTCGATGAATGTCCTTATGGAAAGCCGATGATGTGCATAATTCTCAACACATCGCATGTGCACAAGAGCAAGATCGAACCCTATGAGTCCTTCTACTTAATCAAGATCAATACAGGGTGACATCGATATCCAAGAATATTTATGAATACTTCAAGCTATCAGATATCAGAATCGAGCATGCCTGGAAGTTGGGAAAGTATCCGTGGGTCAAGCATTTTGTCAAGAGAAATCCCACCAAAACCTACAAGGAAGTCTGTGGATTTGCCAGAGACACAGAGATGATTGTCAGAACTCTTCTCTATGACTACTCTGATGACATCAAAAGGTTTGGTGATAGGAAATTTGCAGACTGATCCATGGAACTGTTTTGAAGACTTGAAGATTTTTTGAAGACTTGAAGACTTGTCATTTAGATTGTTCACTTGGAGCTTGGTTACTCCTGTTGTTCTATTTGACTAAGTAGTTTCTGTGATTTTGCTGATTGCACTTTTCTGTTAAATCTTGAAAAAGTTATCTGTAAGCTTTCTCTGTATCATATCTGATGAACTTACTCTCAGATATCATTCTCTATAAAAGATAACTTGTCAGCAATGATCACACCTTGTGATTTGGTTGATGTTTACTTTCTGCACTTAATTATATGAATTAAAAGATCATAAGAAATGATTAAGTGGTGGATTGTTTCCTCATCCAGATTTGTAATAGGTCAGATAGTCATCGTTGACTGATCAAAATGGGGGAAATTTCTTAGGAATATCTATTTAGATTTTGATCAGCAACCTAATGACTTATCTTAGCTCAGAAAGGTGATTAGTACTCTTAGTTCACTTGAACACTGTAAAAGAGGAAACTCACTAAGTATGATAGTCTAGCAAATCTTGTATAGGATGTTAGGTCTCAAAATGTAATTTTTATTTTCTGAAGAAGACCAAGAAGAAGGCATCCATCAGGAAAAGATCAACAGTTTTGAAGATTTGAAGACTGCACAAGATTGCTGAAGACAAGGGTTTTCCAGAAACCTATGTCCAGATATCTTGAAGAAACAAGTGTTTCGAAACACACAATGTTGTAAAAGATATCTGAGCATAAAAGGTTTCTGAGACAAGGAAAGTGCCCACATATATCTACACTCAGATACCTTGGACATAAAATATGCTTCTAAAAAAGAAACATATTATAACAAGTTGTTTAAACAAATGGTATCTAGAGCTATGATGATCTCTGGAAAAGAACATGCAAAGTTTCAGAAAACTCGATCAGATAAAGATCTCTCGATACTATGCATAGTTCCGGCACTACAGACAAAATGCATGTAAATGTCTCGAACAAAACGGTAGCTTCAAGAAGAAGACAAACTCACATAAGATTATATTCAGATATCAATAGTTTGAATTTGATTTAAGCCTAACGGATACTATTCAAACGGCACTCAAATTCATCTATAAATATCAACACTTAGACTGCTTGAGAACACACCTTAGAACACACTGAACATTGAATACTCACATAAGTGCTCTCAAGCAAACTACTTACCTTCAAGCTTTCTGTTGCGACCAAAGCTCTTGATTCTAAGTAGCACAAAAGTTCTAAGTGTCCTGATCCTTAACGAGCATTGTTATTTGTGAAAGAGTTGAACTAAGATTTCTTATCTAAGTTTCATTCTCTTGAACACTTACCATAGACTTGGGTCAGTAGAGAACAAGATACCATACACTGCAAAGTGTATTAAGTATACTTGATTCACAGAGCTATCTGAATAACTGAACAAGTTATTAAAGAAGCTCACCTGACAAACAAACCTAAAACCAACACCATATACGGCGTGGATTACAGGAAGTACTTAGTTTGGGAAACTAAGGAATAACTCCAAGGTTGTCGAAAGCAGGAAGTACTTAGCTTGGGAAGCTAAGGAATAGCTCAAAAAGGTTTCTGAGTACAGGAAGTACTTGGCTGAGAAAGCCGGGGAATAACTCAGGGGGAACACTTGGTTGGGAACCTAGTGTATTTAGGAATCAAGAAAAGATATCTGTAAGGTTACCTCATTTATCTTAGTGGATTCTAGGTCTGAGAAAGACCGAAGTGGATTAGTTGAAGGATTACGCCATCTTCAGATACCACTATAAAAAGACTTGTGTTATTTACTTTCTGCAGTTTATTACTTGTTTTACTTATATTGCAAAGTACTTACACTTATCTTCGAACACGCACTTATCTTAGAAGTCTTCCGCTCCGAATAAGTATCAGATATCTTCACAGATATCTGAGAAACTGTGCTTATCGACAAAAGTTTTAAAAGACTATTATTCACCCCCCCCCCCCTCTAGTCTTTTACTTTGCCATTATCTGGACCAACAATATCCCTTTCCCTCTCAATTCCTCTTCCATAGGTAACCAGTTGCGCAATAATTTCCACCAAAATATGGATATAGAAGATGGAAACTTATCATGCCAACATTTCTCATAAATCACTGAAGTGTTGTGATGTTCTCTAATTAGATTCCAAGCTGACTTTGTAGAAAATACTCCATTTGAAGTAGGTTTCCACAGTTGTTGTGCTTCCGTATTAAAATCACAAGGATAGTTGAGAAAAATGTCAGCCACTATCTGAATATTCAATCCTTCTTCCAGCTTCTCCAAACTCCATATCATTCCTTCTCTTTTCTGATCAACTGTTTCCTTAATATTAATAGGATTTTGTGCAAGGTTTGACAATTTCCCTTGTGAGTACGAGTTATCTACCCAGAAATAGCATAAACCACTGCCCACCCTCCAAAAGCTATTTTCTTGTGTAATATCTTGGACCTTGATCATTCTCTTCCATATAGCAGAATCATGTTGTTGTACTACTACAACCCCTGGAACTGCTCTTCTACAATACTTCACCATCAGAGATTTTGCCCAGAAGACTTCACGCTCAACTCAGACGAAAGCTTGATGTCAAAATCATTGCTCACATCTGATAACAGTCTCACACCTATTCCTCCTTCTTCTACTGGTTTGCAAATCTTCCTCCAACTGGTCCAATGTATTTTATTTTTTTCCTCTAAAGAAGCTCCCCAGAATAATTTAGCTAGCAGCTTGTCAATCATTTTGAGCACTGTGACAGGTGGATCAGTGATTTGCAGAAGAAAAATAGGCATAGAAGATAACACACTCTTCACCAACACTAGTCTCCCACCTTGTGATAACATCTTCAGACACCACCCACTCAGTTTCCCTCTAATCTTCTCTATTAAAGGGTTAAATATTTGTATACTCTTTCTTCCCACTGATATTGGTGCACCAAGATATATAAAAGGCATCTCTCTTACTGTGAAACCTGTTAAATTTTGCAGCATTACAGCATTACACCTCTTTCCCACATACAAATTGCTTTTCTCCTGGTTGATTTTTTGCCCTGACACTAGTTCGTAGTGTTTTAGAAATCCTAACACTTTCCTTATCTCAACTTTACTTCCCCTGTAGAAAAGTATCACATCATCAGCATAAGCTAAGTGGCTCACCCTTAGTCCCTTCTTATTGTCATAGAAGAGGTTAGAATTATTCTCATACAACTGATTCAAACCCCTAGATAGATACTCAGCCATAAGCACAAAAAGAGCTGGAGACAAGGGGCCTCCTTGTCTGAGCCCATGTTCAGGCCCAATGTACCCACACAGTTCTCCATTGATAAGAATGATAAAATGATTATTCTTAACTGTTCTCATCACCATATCTCTCCACTCCTCTGAAAATCCAAATGCAGTCAACACCTTATTTAGAAATCCCCAATCCACCCTATCATAGGCTTTCATCATATCCATCTTGATGATCACATTACCACCTCTAGTCTTAGCATTCAGAGAGCTAGCTAATTCTTGTGCCAAAAGAATATTGTCAATAATGAGTCTTTCTTTAACAAAACCACTCTGATTGTCTGAGATGAAGGTAGGTAAGTACTTCACTAATCTATCATTGAGCAATTTTGTGATGATTTTATGAGTGTTGTTACATAGACTGATAGGTATATAGTCAGCCCATGTTTCAGGCACTTCCATTTTTGGAATCAGGGCTAAAGTTGTCGAAGTGATACCTAGAGGAAGACAGGCCCCTTGAAAGAAATCTCAGACTGCCTCATATAGATCCCCTTTAATAATATCCCAGCATTTCTGAAAGAACCTAGCTGTATACCCATCTGGTCCCCCTGCTGCATCCACATTCAAACTAAACACCACTTGCTTCACTTCATCCATGGAAGGAAAATTGCTAAGCTCAGATTCATTTCTTGTGTAACCAACCTTGGGATGTTGGTGAAGTCTGGTACTCCTGATGCAGGGCTATTATTAGCAAGAATCCCTTGAAAGTAGTTAATGGCTGAGCTTTTGATCTCCTCTTTTTCAGATAGTATTACTCCATTATCTACTATTGAGAATATTTTAGCTTTATTCTTCTTCCTTTTCACCATGGCATGGAACAGCCTTGTATTTCTATCCCCATCTGTAATCCATTTATTATGGGCCTTTTGTTTCCAAAACTGATCCTCCATATCCAACACTTTCCCTAGCTCTCCTGCTGCTTCTTTGAAACTCAATAAATTGGCCTCGTATGATTTTCATGATGCAAATGCTCGCCTCCTTTACTTTCTCCTCCTGCACTTTCACTTTCTCAAAAATATTGCCAAAAACTGTCTTGTTCCAACTTCTGAGATGCAACTTGAGTCTTTTAAGTTTTTCCCACAACCTTTTTACTCACTCATTTCTTGCAGGTAGAATCCAATGTGTTGGTCCAGATAACGGCAAAGTAAAAGACTAGAGGGGGGGGGGGTGAATAGTCTTTTAAAACTTTTGTCGATAAGCAGCTTTATCGATATCCGAAGATATCTCGATACTTAATTTCGAGAGCGGAAGACTTCGAGATAAGTGCACGTATTCAACAAGATAAGTGTAAGTACTTTGCAATATAAGTAAAACAAGTAATAAACTGCAGAAAGTAAATAACACAAGTCTTTTTATAGTGGTATCTGAAGGTGGCGTAATCCTTCAACTAATCCACTTCGGTCTTTTTCAGACCTAGAATCCACTAAGATAAATGAGGTAACCTTACAGATATCTTTTCTTGATTCCTAACTGCACTAGGTTCCCAACCAAGTGTTCCCTCTGTTATTCCCGGCTTTCACCCAAGTACTTCATGTACTCGTAAACCTTTGAGTTGTTCCTTAGTTTCCCAAACTAAGTATTTCCTTTCTCAATAACCTCGAGTTATTCCTTAGTTTCCCAAACTAAGTACTTCCTGCATCTCCACGCTTAAGGTGTCAAGTTAAGGTAAATTGTCGTGAGCTTCTTTAATAACTTGTTCGCTTATTCAGAGCAATCGTGAATCAAGTATACTTAATACACTTTGCAATGTATGGTATCTTGTTCTCATCGACCCTAGTCTATGGTAAGTGTTCAAGAGAATGAAACTTAGATATGAAATCTTAGTTCAACTCTTTCACGTATAACAATGCTCATATGATCGTGACACTTAGAACTTTTGTGCTACTTAGAATCAAGAGCTTTGGTCGCAATGTAAAGCTTGAAGGTAAGTAGTTTGCTTGAGAGCTTGTGTGAGTATTCATGTTCTTGAAGTTCAAGGTGTTCTAAGGTGTGTTCTCAAGCAGTCTAAGTGTTGATATTTATAGATGAATTTGAGTGCCGTTTGAATAGTATCCGTTAGGTTTAAATCAAATTCAAACTATTGATATCCGAGTATAGTACTGTAGCAGGTTTGTCTTCTTCTTAAGAAGCGCCTTTTGTTCGACATTTTTGTCATGCATTTAATACAATCACTATACTTTGTTCTCAGAGTGCCAACGGAACTATGCAAGCTTTCTGAGGCTTTGCACGTTCTTTTCCAGAGATCATCATAGCTCCAGATACCACTTGTTTAAACAACTTTATAATATGTTTCTTTTTCAGAAGCATATTTTATGTCCAAGGTATATGAGTGTAGATATCTGTGGGCACTTTCCTCGCTCGTAAACCTTTTATTCTCGATATCTTTTGCAACTCGTGTTTCAAAACACTTGTTTCTCCAAGATATCGGACATAGGTATCCGAAAAACCCTTGTCTTCAAAGAATCCTGCAAAGTTGTTCAAATCTTCAAACTGCTGAACTTTTTCTCATTGGATGCCTTCTTCTTCTTCTTCGTAAAATAAAATTACATTTCGAGACCTCACATCCTATACAAGATTTGCTAGACTATCATACTTAGTGAGTTTCCTCTTTACGTTGTTCAAGTGAACTAAGAGTACTAACCACCTTTCGAGCTAAGATAAGTCATTAGGTTGTCGATCAAAATCTAAAATGATATTCCTAAAAATTTCCCAATTTTGATCACCAACGATGACTATATTACAACTGATGAGGAAACAATCCACCACTTAATCATTTCTTATGATCTTTAATTCATATAATTATGCGTAAAGTAAACATCAACCAAATCATAAGGTGTGATCTTTGCTGATAAGTTATCTTTTATACTCCCTCTATTTCAGAAAAAGTGTTACAACTTTCCGTTTCCAGCGTTTCACTAAAATTGTTACAATTTTCATTTATGGAAACTAATTAAATAATAAAACTCCATACCTTTCACTTTTATTACAATATGCCACTCATTTAATCTCTAATAATCATGGGGCCCACTTGTACTTTCTACTTTTTCTTAAAATTGGTGCAAATCCAAATTGTAACACTTTCTCCGAAATGGAGGGAGTATAAAATGATATCTGAGAGTAAGTTCATCAGATATGATAAAGAGAAAGCTTACAGATAACTTTTTCAAGATTTAACAGAGAAGATCAATCAACAAAATCACAGAAACTACTTAGTCAAATAGAACAACAGGAGTTACCAAGCTCTAAGTGAACATTCTAAATGACAAGTCTTCAAGTCTTCAAAAATCTTCAAGTCTTCAAAACAGTTCCATGGATCAGTCTGCAAATTTCCTATCACTAAACCTTTTGATATCATCAGAGTAGAGAAGAGTTCGATAATCATCTCTCGTGTCTCGCAAATCCATAGACTTCCTTGTAGGTTTTGGTGGGATTTCTCTTGACAAAATGCTTGACCCACAGATACTTTCCCCACTTCCAGGCATGCTCGATTATGATATCTGATAGCTTGAAGTATTCATAAATGATCTTCAGATATCTGATGTCACCCTTGTATTGATCTTCAGTTAAGTAGAAGGACTCATAGGGTTCCACCGCAAGTCTTGCTCTTGTGCTCGCTCTAGTAATGTCAAATTTGCTGTACATCATCCTGCTTTCCATAAGGACATTCATCGAGAGGTCCTTCTTCATAGCTTCGCTCTTGATTACTTCAAAATCCAACCATGCTTTGATGTGGTTGGTGTTAATCAAGATCGCTTATCTTTTCTCCATGCCATGAGTCGCTTATGGATTGGTTCTGGAAACCTTGAATTTACCAATAAGTGCTTGAGTTCCAGAATCCAGTAGCCATTCTTCTGATTAATGCACCTGTAGACAGAGGAATTGTTGTCATTGTTCACATACTCAATTTTGGCTTCTTCTGGCCTGAGTGGAAGTTAACTTTGTCTTTGTTCAAATCTCACTGCTCCTTCTTTGTCTAGAATTCTCCTTTGGGAATTGCTTGAAGAACCACCGGATCGACTTGGTATTTCCAGAGGTGTTTTAGCTAAAGGCTTTGCGTACTGTGGGCCGCTTAGGCTATCAAATTTCCTTTTTCTATGAAGAGGAGCTTCATCTTCATCGCCTCTCTTCATCATCATCAAGATTAATTGTTGTGAGACTTTTGCGCCTTCTTTCATTGCTCGATTTGATTCGGCCTTCTTCTTCTTCTTCGTAAGATTCATCAATCCCTCTTACTTGTCTTCTCCTGGGAGCCTTGGTACTCCTTGGAGGTCTTTTTGCCATGGCTCTTGTTACCATTGTAGTTTCTTCAGTTGGCTGCTGGAAAGTAGCTACTATTTGCAAAGCAGCTTGATTTGGTGAGGGCTGGGAAGTTTTCTTGTTTCCTCTTCCTTTCTCGAGCAAGACCAAATTTCTAGATTTCTTCTTTCCTTCCCCGATCATGAGATCCAAATTCTTCCCCTTAGTCATTGTCGATCGACTAAGTACCGTAAAAGAATCAAAGAGACTCAAAATTCTTTTGCAAGTAGTTGTAAAAGGACCAACTTCAAGTTCAAATTTCGAGCTCGATTTTGTTTGATAAGTCCCTTTTCCTTATCAAGGAGCTCGCCAATAACGGGCCTAGTATGGCATCCGCTTCCAAAGCAGGTAAGTTGCCTCATGAAAAGCTTTTTCACTAATGACATATCATCGCCCCTTACCATTTCCGCATCCTTCGAGCAATGATCATATCGGTTGTTCTCTCGAGTGATGAGCTCGGAATTTCAGATATCCGAGGGGACGGAGGCAATTACCTCTTTGTTTTGTGAAGACAACTCCTTTTTAAGATGTGCCAAGACTTGGTATCTATTCATGTATTCTTGGGAGTGGACATTCGCGCTTTGTTGAAAACTTGTGAGCAATTAGCTTCCTTTTCAGATGAGAAACCGCTAAGTGTTCATTGCGTGTTCGCCAAAGTCTTGTCTTCTTCATCATCCGAGTCATCACCCCAAAGGATCTTCATCCTCTCGACATTTTCAAGATTTTCCACCAAAGAACCATCTCAGAGATGGGCTTCTTTCCTTTCCGAGAGGAGGATGGTATGTCTTTTGTCGATGATGCGCTTTAGCATCATGCTTTTCTTTAGATACTTCTCAAGATTCAATTCCTTAGCAATAGCATTTACAAAGATCGGAGCTCTTTAACCTCGAGTAAGCTACCGCCTCTTTTAAGTATTGATCTTGTAGTTGATCGAGCTTATCTCCGGATTTAACTAGCTCTTCTTCAAGTTGAAGATGGAGTCGCTGCTCTTCTTCCAACAGCTTGTTCGAGTTGAACAGCCTGGTTTGAGTATTTAATATCTTCCGAGTTGCTTCCTCAGAGTGCTCAACTACTTGTTCAAGAGTGTCTTTTTTGTTGGGATTTCGTGAAGGATGGGTGGATTTCGAGGAGATGGAGGAGGGATTGCTGGATGTCCTCTCAAAGTGCTTTTCAAATTGAGGCATTGTTTCCTTGTGGAATTCCTCCGCCCCTCGTGTGGGCATCATCATCCTCATATCATCATCATCCTTTTGTGATGGTCGAGGGAGGTTCATCAAAGTTATTCTCA
Organism: Plantago major; assembly: GCA_026545765.1. NCBI lineage: Eukaryota > Viridiplantae > Streptophyta > Magnoliopsida > Lamiales > Plantaginaceae > Plantago > Plantago major. Next base: position 92,023 of record JAIFAC010000167.1, on the reverse strand, counting down.
TCTATTTCTTCCTCCTCATCGCCTTCGATACAAGATTAATCACTTCAGAATAGTGATCTTCGCCCATTAACCTCTTCTTGTTCAAGGAATAAATTGTAGTGTCTCGGGTGGATCTGCTAGAATGCCATCTCGCAATCTTGTCTCGACCATCTCGCTTCAAGGCTTGCACCAATTTGTGTGCCACTTCCTTGAAAAGTCCTTACGCATTAAGGTCGCAACTTGATATTGTTCAAGAGGGAACATTGCGTGGATATAGTTTTCCATCAAGAGCTCGTTTCGCCTTGTTGGTTGATCCGTGATTCTCAGATTTTAGAGATCAGAGCACCTTAACCTTTGCCATTTCTTGAAGCATTGAATATGCTTTGGCAAGGTATGAGTCTTGAAGAAGGGAAGAAGGTTTTCATAGGCATCATTTGACTCCTTCTTGGCACTACTTTGAACCTGAAAGAGAGAGTTTTGAATTAGTTTCAAAACTTGTGTAGATATCTGAGTTTTAGAGTAGTCAAGTATCTGTGTTACCTGTGCAACAACAACAGGCTCAGAGGGTTAGACTACTGAGGTTCCAGGTGCCTCAAATATCTGGATATGAGGAGGAGACTGGGAAGTCTGATCCTCAGTGATCTTTCTCTCTTCTTGAACCTGAGATTAGAAACATAACACTTAGGAAATTTTATCAAGAAAAAGTTCTATTTTCAGAATCAGATATCTGAGAGATCAATTACCTCCACTATTGGAGGCTCAGATACTTGTTGCTCATAGACTTGTGCAGTCTCTAGAAATTTTTCTTGTGATGAAGGTTTTGATGCCTCATCAATTTCCATTTGTTGTGGGGATTGAGCGGGCAATTCCCCATCAACTTCTACTTCTTTTTGAACCTGTTTAAGTAGAAAGTGTTAGTTTGAGAAAAATGATCAGAGATTTGTCTTTGATGATTATAGGTATCTGAATGAAATACCTTCTCTGCAGAAGGTTCAGATACTTGTTCCTCGTAGACCTCGAAGTCTCGGATTCTTTTCAAGAGATAGACTTTTCAAGATCTTCATTTTTTCTTCGCTTGGAGCCTATTAGAAACAAACACTTAATAGTATTAGTCAAGTGTATAAAGCACATATCTCGAGATGTTATATCTCAAGGAACTGTTTTCTACCCGTGAGATGTGCCCTGCTCCTTAAGTGGTGAGGCTATGGAAGCCTCCTTCTCGATTCTCGAAGTTAAGCTTCCTCTTGTTCTTTTGTTTCTAATTCAGATTGTAACAAAGAATTTTTATTAGTTAACAAGACAGAAAACACAAAGAAATTCACAAGTACAAACCATTCACCACCGAGCAATGTCAGTCGAGTGGTCTCGAACTTGTGACCCTTCCATGAGTTGGTCTCTTGTTCCAAAGGTTGCTTCTTTGTTGGAAGTTTGAGGTACTTCAACATTTTCCCGAGTGGCTAACTCGCTTGCCTCCCCGTTGATCATTCTAAGTAGGTGTCTCGCTTGATCCTCTCGAGTTGGGGAACCCGCTTAATTGCAGGATTTTCTTCAAAGATGTTGCATAGCCGATAATTCAAATGGAGTTCATATACCATTTCATCAACCACTTGTATGTTGTGGTTGTGGTTGTTGTGGTTGTCTCGAAGCGAGGTTTGAGCAAAGGAGAGCTCTTCCAGATTTTTAAGTGGTGTTGACATCGCCTACCAACACTAGGTCACCACTCATCGTGGCCTTGAAGTTGTTTATATGTGACTTTCCGATGGTGTGTTAGCACCAACAACCTTTGCTATAGGTGCTTTCAAGAATTTTGAGGGTTGCTTTCAAAGAACTCGACCTTTTGTTCTTCCCTTCGCTTTGGTTACTTTTTTCAAAGAACCTAGGGGATGGGATCTTCGTCATCCGATTCACATCGAAATCGAACAAATATCAACAATCCTCGCTACTTCGCAGAAAGAGTTTGAAGTTTCAAGATTTATGAGTTCATCAGCAAGGCTTTCTGTAATAGTCTTCACATTTCTGAAAGCACTTTCTCTTGATGAATCTACTTGTTCAGTAGCCGATGTCTCTTTTCCAACATTGATGAGTTCATCTTCAGCGACGTCAGGTATCTGGGAATCGACAACCTCAATGGGTTGCCTTCTGATTTTCCAGCAGACTTCTTCCATGAAGTTCTGGGATTCTTGGTCGCAACTTTTCCCTCAGATACCTCTTCGCCTTTTCACTTCGAACCTTTCCGAGATCCAAAGAACCTTTTTCATCAAGTTTGTATACTCATATTTGTAGAGTAGGTTATCGCTGGCAATATCCGCCGCCTCCGAGCTCAATGCCAAGACATTCCAAAGAAGTAGCAAATCTTCACCATAGCCATCGTGGCTTTTGGCTCAGCAAGGCCCTTAACGATTTTAGGCTCAAAGCCTTCTATCTTCTTCACAAATTTCATGAAGGCGTACTTCCCCCAATTAAAAGGGTTTTCCAGCTTTTTGTCTTGTTGGCTCAACAAGAACATCATCATCCAAATGCTTCGCTTATCCGGTCAAGACTAGAGGTGTTATCCGGCGTCAGTACATGCCAGACGGACCGCCCATGTACATTTAAGTTATATGGGCCATAGGGGCCTTTATTTTGAGGTCTTGGACCGGATCGCCCGAACCGGATAAGTTCGCCACTTAAGACGGACTGCCCGGATCAGATAGTTCGCGAACCGGTATGGCCTGATCTATTTAGCCCGGTAAGAAATGTTCGTTTATATGTTATTTTCGGTCTTTTGGATTTATATATCTTAAGTCCAATATGAAAGTCCATTGGCCCAATACTCCAAGAGTCCAAGTCTCCAGCCCAATAGGGTTTCTTCTTCATTCCCTTTCTCAAATCCACATTAATCCGCACCCCACACACAGTCACACAAGCAACTGCAGCTCCTCCTCAATCTCTTTCTCTGTCTCATGAGATTTATCATGGCCTCAACGCCTACTCCTCACCTCTCTTCCATTTATTTAAACCAACCTTGACTTCTTAATTTCTTTACATACACAAATCCCACCAAAAATGGCGGAAGCAGCTGCACAACCCATTTCGACAACTGATCAATTGGTAGTTCGGTACGTATGTAGCAGCAGTATGCATCATTTCCACTACAATTAGTCAATTATAATCAACCCTTCGTCTCTCCATTGTTGATCGAATCGATTAATTTCAGGTCAAGGATGCCAACAAGCTTAAATATCTGGATTTCGTTCAATCATCTACTATCTACACCATCGTATGGTGCTCAACGCTCTACGGATATGCCAAGCAAAATTCCGGTTCGGTCCGGAAAAAAAATACCGTACAACAGTCTGCATTGTTACATTGCACTAAATACATAGAATTATAAATTAAAAAGTCATAGTTCGCCCGTCCGCCCATGGACAAGTAATAGGGGTCAGCCGGTCCATGGGTTTGACAAAAAAACCCGGACCAGACGCCTGTTTAAAAGTGAGTTGCCCCCGCCCATTTAATGGAGCGGGCTATTATGTCTGCCCGCCCGGCCGGACCGGCCCGAATAACACCTCTAGTCAGCACCTCCTTGTAGACAATCAAAGCATCTGTGAAGGATACATGCCAATAAATCCCAGTGGACTAAAAGATGTCTGGTCCTTATGTCAGCAAGCTTAAAGTCAATGGGTGTGTCTGGTTTGTCAAGATCACACACATTACTGTATAGTTGCTTCACACCTTCAAGGAGATCTTCATCCTTGGTGTCAATTTCAAAATCCTTTCCAAGATTTTGAAGTTCAAACACCACGTAAAGTCGTTCATTCCAATGTGATTTCTTGTCCTCGACTTCGGTCTTGATCGACACTATCTCAATGCCTTCAGAGATCTTGAAATAATTGTGGAGTTGTTGTAAAACTCGTAACATCCAAAGGAAGAAACTCCACCGAAGAGCGATAGAAAACCCTTGATTTTTGCCTTTTCAAGCATATCAAGTACCAACTTCCTCTCACCGTTTTCTATCATACTTACTGTATTCCTCAATCATGGCACCACCCCAAATCATCCCGTGATTTGAAGTCCAATGATCGTGGCCTAATTCTCCGATCAACCGATTGTTTGTTATAACTAGCAATGGTGCTTGCTTTTCAGCATCAAAGTAGTAGGGATTTCGAGAAGAAGCAAGTTTGGGAGCCATCTCTTTAAATAGTGAAGTTTTTGAAAACGAGAAAGAGATTTGGGTGAGAGATTAGTAATTTTGCGTAAAAACTAATGTAGATTTGCAGAGGTAGAAGAAGAGTTTTTGCTATTCTTGTGTAAGTCTCAGATGTCGATTAGGCTAAAGTAATTTCTTTTGCCAAAATCCCATATATATAGCAATGTAATCTCCATGCATATATACATACAAATTAATTTTGTGTAAGTATCTCGAATTGCAGCAAAGTGAGTAAAAGCTTGTTCGGCATTAAATGCATAGTGGCCCCGCTTAATTTTAAATACCACTATTTATCGAGAGTAAATCGCCAGAAAGATCAATCGCCCAATTCATCAAGGGTCACCATTGTTTTCGTAAATGATCACAATCAACAAATGTAATTGTGCCCATTTAATGAATTTTGGCTATTAGCTTCAATCACGCTTCAGATGACCAAGAACACCGCTTGCATCCGAATTTATCTCACACTTAGTATTTGTCCAAGTTTTACACAAAGATAGAAATAATACAAATTTCAAGAGAGTAGTCGATCGCACAACAGATTATTCTCTTTGGTTCCCTCACCGAAAGTGATCCAGATGTTTGAGTATTCGCCTCGTAAATCTTTGAATGTGCTTTTACCTTTAGCCTTTAGTTTCGGATACCCATTCCATTCCCATTCTCCGGATACCTGCTCCAGATACTCTTTTCCGGATACCCATTCCAGATAATCTTTCCGGATACCTGCTCCAGATACCTTTTCTCTCTTTGATATCTTCTTCGATATCTCTTTTCCGAACTTTTTCAGCTTTGGTAGCTCCATTAGTCCAAGATCGGTCTTAAGGCTAAGAATCTTCTTTCTTGTCGTGGCTTAGTGAAGATATGCAAGTTGGTCTTCAAAGCCAATCTTGAGTATCTCTATATCGCTTTTTCAACATGGTCTCGATGAAGTGGTGTCTAACATCAATGTGCTTTGTTCTTGCATGAAACTTAGGATTCTGAGTTATGGCAATGGCACTTGTGTTGTCACAGAAAATGGGAGTTTTCTCTTCATTGAGTCCATAGTCTTTGAGTTGTTGTTGTATCCACAATATCTGTGAAGCACAACACCCAGCAGCAATATATTCAGCCTCTGTGGTAGATGTGGCAATTGAATTTTGTTTCTTGTTGAACCATGATATTAATCTAGCACCAAGGAATTGACAAGTTCCTGAGGTGCTTTTTCTATCAAGCAATGATCCAGCATAGTCGGCATCTGAATAGCCAACCAAACTCAATCCACTCTCTTTTGGATACCACAATCCAAATTCTACAGTACCTTTTACATACCTTAATATTTTCATTGCAATGTTGTAGTGTATCTGCATTGGATTTGTCTGAAATCTAGCACACACTCCAACCGCATATTGAATATTAGGTCTACTTGCAGTGAGATATAGTAGCGATCCAATCAATTTGCTATACTTGTGTTCTTCAACACTCTTGTCAGATTCAGTGTATGTCATTTTGGTTCCGATGCTCATTGGTATCTTAGCATTCTTTTCAGAAGGCTTTAGATTAAACTTATTGAGCATGTCCTTTGCATACTTTGTTTGACTAATGAATATTCCATCATTGAGTTGCTTAACTTGCGGCCCTAGGAAGTAATTCAATTCTCCCATCATGCTCATCTCAAATTTACATTTCATGAGTTCAGCAAAATCTTCACAAAGTTGCTTGTCTTTAGATCCAAATATAATGTCATCAACATATACTTGAACTAAAAGCAGTTTCCCGTCATGGTTCAGTGTAAAGAGTGTTTTGTCAACATCTCCTTTCTTGAAGCCACTTTCTAGTAGGTATCTGGCCAATGTATCATACCATGCTCTTGGAGCTTGTTTCAGCCCATACAGAGCTTTCTGAAGCTTATAGACCATCCTACTTTCTAAGGAAACTTCAAAACCTGGTGGTTGCTCAACATAGACTTCCTCAGCCAGTTCACCATTTAGAAATGCACTCTTGACATCCATCTGATAAAATGTAAAGTCATTATGAGCTGCAAAGGCTAGAAAGAGTCTTATTGCATCCAATCTTGCAACTGGTGCATAAGATTCATCAAAATATAGTTCTTCAGTCTGGGTGAATCCCTAGGCAACCAACCTAGCTTTATTTCTGGTTATTTCACCAGACTCATTCATTTTGTTTCTGAAAACCCACTTGGTTCCTATTACAGATATTCCACAAGAATGGAACCAGCTTCAGACTTTGTTTCTCTCAAATTGATCCAACTCTTCTTGCATTGCGTAGATCCATTTTGATCTTTTAATGCTTCTTCTATAGTCTTCGTTCAATTTTTAGATGAAACATCCATAGAGACAACTTGCATTTTCACATTGCTCTTCTAGTTCTAACTCCTTGGTCTATGGGACCAATCACATCTTTTGAAGGATGATTTCTTATCCATTTCATAATGGGTTTTGAACTAGTAGGATCAATATCAATTTGATTTGAATGTTAATCAATATGATCTTGATGAGATACTTGTAGTATCCGATATCTAACACATGGAAAATGTCATGGATATCTGACACTTTTTCAGTGTTAGAGATATCTGGATCTTGCATTTCAACAATCTCATTTTCAGATACATTTTCATGATGAAGGTTCTCAGTAGCCTGTTCCATTTCTGGAATTTTCATAGGAAATTCTTTATCATGTCTTAGAGTCATCCGTTGTTACTAAGCATAGGTTGCTTTTCATCGCCGACTCATCCTCTATTTGAATGATAGAATTATTTCCTTCTGAGGATCCTTTTTCAGAATCTTTAATCATAAGTTCTTTGAACTTATCTGAGAGATCATCATTCAAGAGTACTTTCTTGTTTCCTTCATAGAATACTACATGAATAGATTCTTCGATCTTTTATGCTCTTTTGTTGTAGATTCGTAGGCTTTGCTATTCGTGAGAATAACCAAGAAATACTCCTTCATCCGCCTTTGGTTGAAATGTTCTCAAGTATTCTTTTCCATTGTTAAGAACGAACATCCGCAACCAAACACCCTTAGATGTTTGATACTAGGGGTCTACAAATGAAAAGCTCAGACGGAGTTTTGTCATGGTGTTTGTTAATCGACATCTATTTTGAGTGTAGCATGTGTGTTTACAGCCTTCAACCCAATAGATTTCACTTATTTCAAAGTCGCTAACCATTGTTCTTGCGCTTCGCTCGTGGTCCTATTCTTTCTTTCAAAGAACACCATTTTGTTGAGGTGTCCTTACGTAAGATAGTTGATGTTGTATACCTTGCAAGTACAAAACTCTTTAATGTATCGTTCACAAACTCAAGACCATGGTCTATTCTCGACATGTATACCTTGTCATTTTTCATGACTTCGAGCTTATTCAAAGAAGTTAGGTATCTCAACCCTTGCATCGATTTGTGTTTGAGAAAGACAACCCAAGTGAATCTTGAGTAATCATCAACAACAACTGCATTCATACTTCTTTCCCCATAATAACTAGTTACCGAGGATTCAAACAGATCCATATGTAACATTTGCAGTGGCCTCTCACTGGAATGTCTAGTTTTAGACTTGAAAGATGTTTTCGATTGTTTTCCAATTTGCAAGCTGAGAATATACCATCTTTTCTATATGACATTTTGGGTAAACCAACCACAAACTCTTTCTCGGCTAGTTTATTCAGAGTTTTGAAATTCAAGTGACTCATTCTTTTATTCCATAGCCAATTTTCTTCAAGTGGCAGATTGACTCACCATGAGACATTCTTCGATTGTATGGATGTCCAATCAAGAACATAAAGATTTCCTTTACGCCTTTGCAACCAAGACTGCCCGCTTGACTCATTGTCAATCACTTTACATAGTTTTGACTTGATCTCGACAAAGGTACCCTTTGTCTACTAGTCGACTCATGTTTAGGAGATTATATTTCAATCCCTTTACATGAAGTACTTCAGTAGATTGTGAGGAGCCGAACTTCAAATTGCTAAAACCTATGGTTGATTTTCATCTCCTCCAAAGAAACCCGATAATTGGTCCATCATTGCATTTTTGTAGTTAATCGATTTGCTTTGTCTCCGTCATGTGCTTCCCACATCCACTATCAAAATGCCACTTTGAGTTAGTCTTTAGAGTGTTCGCACAAAACAGAAATGTGAGATTAGGTTCTCATACAAACAATGGAACTATCGGATTAAAGAATCTTCCAAGAGGAATCCATTTTTGAATGAATTTCTTAGGAACATTCTTTTGTCTAACAGGAACATAAGGAGGAATCTTAGTTAAATGATTAATATCATTGTTGTTAAGAACTATTTTCTTCCTTGGTGTGTTCCTAGGTGCTCCATTTGGTGCTTTCAGATACCTATTAGATTTCTGAGTCTGCTTTTCAGCAAACTTAGCTTTCCTAGCCAGATTTCTTCTAGCCTCGCATTGATTTTCAGTGGCTTGATTTATCTTCCACTTCTGATAATTGCTGTGAGCAATTCTAGCCTTTAACCATCGTTTTTGCTCTTGTTTGTATTCACGAGCAAGTTGTTTCCCGATGGGTTTATAGCCAATACCATTCCGAGCACCTGATGCTGTCTGAGATCTCTTCTCAGCAGCTTTGCTAGTCTCTGGATGATCAATTTTCTTTCCAGAAAACGTGACATAAGAAAATTTGCCAGCTCCTGCAATTTTTCCTTTTTGAGAGACATAAATCGTGGTGATTGCACTTCTCGTGTTATGTTTCTTTTCGAGACATTTCCACGCTTTTCGACTTGTTTTTCCCACAAAGGCTTGGTCGAATCGCTTTTCCTTTGTCAACAATCTTAGCTTTCAATCGACATCAGATTGTTTGGGAATCACCTTTGGAAAGCACTAACGAATGTTAGTCCTTCATTACTATTATTCAAAGGTGGTGGAACTATCTCTGTGTGTCCAAATTTCAAGTCCTCTCTTTTTCAAGGATCTCTTAAATAGGATTGTACTTCAGTAAGAGTGTCACTAGCTTTGGCATAAGATTGAAAGGATAGTTCTTTCTTTTTGAGTTCCTTATTTTCAGAAAGAAGACCTTCACATTTCTTTTGAAGATTTGCCATTGCTTCTTTATGTGACTTTTCGATCTTAGATATCTGAGCCTTGAGAAATGCATTTTCAGCATCCTTTTTCTCAGATATCTTGATTAATTTAGAATTTTCCTTTGCAAGAGAATTCTTTTCTTCTTCGAAATTTTCGGCTCTAGCTCGGAACATTAGAAATTCTCTTTGTAAAGATCAATTTCTTTTCGAGATTTTCCAGCTTCTTTGATTCCTTCACATCACTTTCATAAGTATAACATGAAGTATGTGTTACCTCATCACCATTAGACAAGGTTCAATGTTGAGATATCCGGAAGATTTCTTCAGCCATTCCACACACTTCTTTCTTCTTTTGACCAAAGTCAATTACTTCATGAGAAACACTGCATATTTCTGGGGAAGGCAGTGTGGAATCATCTGAATCCTCATCCTCAGAATCAGACTCAATATCTAGAGCATCCAGTTGGAGTTGAACCTTTTTCCTTTCTTCAGTGAGCATAGCTCTTTGACTTCTCATGAAGATTCTTCTATCTTTCTTGTCACATGTCTTAAATTTGTTGAAGGCAGGACAATCCTTCTTGAAATGACCAGGTTTCTGACAATAGAAACAGATATCATTTCTGATTTCTGCTTCCTCAGTACTTGATGCTTTTTGAGCTGGCTTGTTCAGCGAGCTTTGCATATTTTTGTACTGGTGATAGTTTGAGCCTAGATGCTTTTTCAGCTTCTCTTTGGCTTTTCTTCTCTCAATTTCTCGACATATTTTCCCATTTGCTTTTAAGAAGAGCATCCTCACCACATCCTCGCTTTCTTCTTTCGTAAGTTCCTTGAGCAACTAGAGCAACACTGCAACTTCTCGCTTGTTTGTTCCCTTTGAGTTGTCTCATAGTCAACAAAGGGCAAGGTGAGAGAAAAGTTCCACAGAGTGATATCCGCATTCCTTGGTTAAAGTAGAAAAACTTTGTGTGTTCCTGCTATGATTTAGACTTCTCACAATGGTTTTAATCTTTTCCTCGACGGGTATATCTATTACTTTCACCAAGTGTAGCCATGTCACTCATAAGTGTTGTAAACCGGAAATCTAGTTCTTCAAGAGTCTCAGTGGGACCTTGTTTAAAGTTTTCGAATTTTAGCTTCAAAACTTCGAACTTATTTTCCTTTGTTTTTTCAGTGCCAGCACAGATTTCTTCAATCACTTGCCAGGCCAATTTCGCCGTTTTTGGACCCCATGCTTATAATCGTATGTGCTCGAGTAGTACGATGATGATATTACGAGCCCGCCCATCCAATCTATTTCTCTTGGCATCTTCCGATGTCCGTAGTTCTCTGGCTTTGGTTCAGAATAACTCGATCGCGTGTCTCCCATTGGTTGATGCATCTGCGGAAGACCCATCACTTTGTTCTCTGACTATACCATTAGAAACCTCTATGACTTGCTTGAGTTGTTGAATGACTATTGGGCCATTCTTTATCACTTCGTTCATTTCGTCACTGATGGCTTCTAGGTGGAGCATCATGTTGTTCTTCCATTTCTCATAATTCTCCGCTTGAGAATTGGGGCGCCACTTAAAGACATCCCGCAGCAAACACACTAAACAAACGAATCAAGTGTAGGTGAAAAGTGCTTAGTGGGCACTTATTCGATTCAGGTTCGCAGCGTAGGTTTGGGAACCTCCCGCCGATACCACTTGTTGGTCCAGATAACGCAAAGTAAAAGACTAGAGGGGGTGAATAGTCTCTTAAAACTTTTGTCGATAAGCCGCTTTCAGATATCTGTGAAGATAACTGATACTTAATTTCAGAGAGCGGAAGACCTCTGAGATAAGTGCACGTGTTCAGCAAGATAAGTGTAAGTACTTTGCAATATAAGTAAAACAAGTAATAAACTGCAGAAAGTAAATAACACAAGTCTTTTTATAGTGGTATCTCAAGGTATGTAATCCTTCAACTAATCCACTTCGTCTTTTTCGCACCTAGAATCCACTAAGATAAATGAGGTAACCTTACAGATATCTTTTCTTGATTCCTAATCGCACTAGGTTCCCAACCAAGTGTTCCCCTGAGTTATTCCCTGCTTTCAACCAAGTACAACCTGCATCGTAAACCTTTTGAGTCGTTCCTTAGTTTCCCAAAATAAGTACTTCCTTTGCTCAATAACCTTGAAGTTATTCCTTAGTTTCCCAAACTAAGTACTTCCTGTACTCCACGCCGTTTAAGGTGTTGGTTAAGGTAAATTGTCAGGTGAGCTTCTTTAATAACTTGTTCAGTTATTCAGATAGCACTGTGAATCAAGTATACTTAATACACTTTGCAATGTATGGTATCTTGTTCTCTACTGACCCTAGTCTATGGTAAGTGTTCAAGAGAATGAAACTTAGATATGAAATCTTAGTTCAACTCTTTCACAGATAACAATGCTCGTTAAGGATCAGGACACTTAGAACTTTTGTGCTACTTAGAATCAAGAGCTTTGGTCGCAACAGAAAGCTTGAAGGTAAGTAGTTTGCTTGAGAGCGGTTGTGTGAGTATTCAGTGTTCTTGAAGTTCAGTGTGTTCTAAGGTGTGTTCTCAAGCAGTCTAAGTGTTGATATTTATAGATGAATTTGAGTGCCGTTTGAATAGTATCCGTTTGGCTTAAATAAAAGTCAAACTATTGATATCTGAGTATAATCAGAAGGTGTTTGTCTTCTTCTTGGTTACGCCTTTTGTTCGACATTTTGTCTCCGCATTTAATGCAATCATTATACTTTGTCCTGAAGTGCCAACGGAACTATGCAAGCTTTCTGAGGTTTGCACGTTCTTTTCCAGAGATCATCATATAGCTCCAGATACCACTTGTTTGAACAACTTTATAATATGTTTCTTTTTCAGAAGCATATTTTATGTCCAAGGTATCTAGGTGTAGATATCTGTTGGCACTTTCCTCGTCGTAAACCTTTTATTCTCGATATCTTTGCAACTCGTGTGTTTCAAAACACTTGTTTCTCCAAGATATCTCGACATAGGTATCTGAAAACCTCTTCAAAGAATCTTGTGCGCCTTCAAATCTTCAAACTGCTGAACTTTTCTTGTCGGATGCCTTCTTCGGTCTTCTTCGTAAAATAAAATTACATTTCGAGACCTAACATCCTATACAAGATTTGCTAGACTATCATACTTAGTGAATTTCCTCTTTTACAGTGTTCAAGTGAACTAAGAGTACTAACCACCTTTCTGAGCTAAGATAAGTCATTAGGTTGCTGATCAAAATCTAAACAGATATTCCTAACACAATGTTCCTCTATAGCTTTTAAGCATCCAGGATGTTCAAGCCACATATTTTGAAAATGAAAGGAGCATTTATTAGGTTCCATATCTAACTCAGCTGCTAGCAATAATGGTCTATGGTCTGAACATCTTCTTATCCCATGTTTGACTATAGAAGATGCAAAGATATCAGTCCATTCATTATTTACTAATACTCTATCAAGTCTCTGCCTTACACCTCCTCCTTCCCAGGTGAAAGGTATTCCAGTAAAACCAACATCTTTCAACCCTGCTTCTATGATACATTCTCCAAAGTCATTAATTGCATTACTATCTGGAGCATTTCCTCCTTCCTTCTCATGAATAGCACTAATTATATTGAAGTCTCCTCCCACTAGCCAAGGAAACTGAGACACAGCCACTGACTTCAATTTCATCCACAAAAGAACTCTCTCTCTTCTAGAACATTTAGCATATACTATAGTAATGTAAACAGCCTTTGGTAGTATGCCAGAAGTCACCTTACAATGCAACAGCTGATCATCATCATCTATAACTTCTATACTATATGTAGCAGAACTGAACAACCAAATTTTATTGTTGGCATTGGCATACACACAGTCCATCTTGAATATTTTCTTGTATTTCACTTCATCCAGTGCCACTTTAGGTTCCACAATTGCAAACCAGTCTAGTTTTTCCACCATCTTTAAATAATTAACTTGTTGCTGGGTACCTTTGTTGCTTATACCCCTAACATTCCAAATCATTACTCTCATTGATCTGAAGTAGAGTTTGAGTGTCCACCTTTCTTCCTTGAGACTACTATCTGCCTTTCTAGTAGCACTGTCCCCTTGCTCTTTCCCTTCTTATGTTTGTCCTTGTCTAGCAGTTTCCGACTAGCAATCTTATACCTTGTTGCTGCTTTTTTAGCTTCTACTAACAAAGATCTGTCAGTCTCTCCCATCTCTTCAGAATCACTGTCATTGTCTCTTAGCTCTGAGCTTTCTGCACCACCTATGTCTGACATCAACGGTATTTTTTTGACAAAACTATCTGATTTCCTTCTGTTGTCTCCTGCTATAACTGGTTCAAACTCTGGTACTTGGACAAAGTTCAAATTGTGATCTTCCTTTTCTATAGCATCCGTCTCAACTAAGTTATCATGCATATAGGTAGTGTCCTTTGGTCTGCCTTCACCTTCCTCCCCATGATCACCTGGTGCTGAAACTGTATCCCTAACACCTTGCAACTCCAAAGGTGTTTCAAGTATAACTTCTTCCTTCCCCACTGAATCTTCATTTTCAGTCCCAATCCCATCCTTATTTTGACAAATTGTAACTTGATGTTCTTCCAAAAAATCTCCCTTGTCCTCTTCTTCTAAACCCCCATCTTGACCTGGTAATCTCTCTTCATATACTTCCTCTTCTGAATCTTCATTTTCCTCTTTATCCTCATTATTTTCCAAGGCTGCAAAATTGTTGGATAATCTCATAGCCCCATTAACACCACTAGTAACCTCTTTATTTATCTCTCTCACAAAATTCATGAGGTATCCAACTAACTCCCCGCCTCCCTCCTCTAGCCATATTACCCTCGGTTACCTCTGCTTTTGCCATGGTTAAAATACCCATTTTCTATATCCGTTATTACCTTCAAATTATTCTCCTCCTCGCAAAGCCCCAACAAAACTCGCCCTTGCCTCTGCCTTTGCCCATTATTAACTGGTGCCACATGGAGCCTAGGAGCCTCCATTTCCCTAGCTGGCCTCTCATTAGCGTTAGTAGTCTCAACCATCAATTCAACGTCTGTCTTATCTTTAGCAAGACAATGTGGTGCAGTGTGACCCAATCTCAAGCAATTTTTACAGTAGAATGGTACTTTAGCATAATTCACCTTCACAACTGTTCCTTTCCCTAAAATGTTAATCCACAGATGTTTAGGGAGTTCTTTAGACACATCTATCTCTATGAGAACATTCGCATGAGTGAGTTTACTCCTATTAGCCGTATACCCATCTACCTTTAACGGTTTCCCAAGCAGTTTTGCTATTTCAAACAAAGCCTCTCTATCAAACAAGAAAATAGGCAACTTTTCAAACGAAATCCAAACAGGTATAATCGAAGATTCAGCTTCTGTTGAGAACAGTGGAGACCATTTACTAAATCTAACTGAGATACCTTGAATATTGGGATTTTCCACAAGCCATAAGTGATTATAATCCTCCTCCAAATACATACCAATAGTAATATGTCTCTTATCCATGAAGCTTACAGTGAAATTAGCTTTCAATTTTGCATCTTTCAAGAATTTAGTAATTTCAAAGATCTTTGGGATTCCATCCGCAAACTTTCCTACAATTGTACGCTGATATGGTTTTGAAAGTATTGTTACCTCTGTTGAGGGCAAAATCCCCCAACTACTTAGAGATTATTCGACTTCACAGGTAATAGCCAAGGTAAGAAGCTCCGTACAGCGTAAGAGCCTATGTGTGAGAACCTGCGACCTCAAGCTTGGTAAGAACCTGCACAAGTGACTTGAGGGGGGGGGGGGTTAGGACCCGGTTTGCTAAGCGTCAAACCGGTTAGAGACTTTACTCAAGAGAGACTAAAGATCTGCTCTGTATAATGTCCGGGATTAGTTTCGTAAAATGACTTACCTTAACATGGGGAAGTGTGCCATATTTATAGGAATTTCTCAAAGAGGGAGGACTCCTCTGGATCGTGCCAAGTGTAAGGCCTTGATCGAGCCACAAAGGCTTGTTTAGGCCCATGGCCCAATAATGACACTTAGCCCATACCATTTTGGGCTTTTAGGGGTAGTTTAGTCATTATTGAGAGAGTTTTAGAGGGTGTGACATAGTCTGCCGAGGTTCAAGGTCCGGAGAGGTTGGTCCGGACACTTTGTCCGGACCGTATTGGGCTGTCTATGGGAAAGTTCCCTAGGTTTGCCCAACTCTTCCGATTCGGACCTTATGGCCCGGACCTCCCTACTCTCTATTGCCAGTCTACTTGGTTGCTTGTGAGATTGTCATGTTGGGTCCGAATGATCATCCGTATCGGACCTAGATGGGTCGGACCTGCAGACCTAGGGTCGGACCCAGTATTGTTTAAGTACTCTGTCCCTTTTCTAGGGAGGGTCGGACCTATGGGTCGGATCATTGTGTCTCGGATCCTTTAGACAACTCGGGACGCCTTAGGATTCGTTCCAGAGGCGCCTATGACGGATTGGACATATTTTCGTATCAACATATGTCCCCCTAGTTTCCAAGTATCTTAGTAGAAGATAGTTGTGGAACTATTGGTTGAGACCGATGAGGATGGGTCGTTCCTTGGTCCAATCTGCCTCTCGTAAGAAGAAAAAAGGTGTAATCCGTAGTTGAGTGTCCTATCCGAACCAAACTCTTTTGTACCTTTGTTGCTGTCCGAGGGAAAGGGTTCGGAGTGCAACAAAGTTAAGAAAGAAAAGGGTATTTGTAAGCGAGACTAAGTGTAGACTGAGAACGTCGGCGTTGTACCTTTGGTAGGTTACGGGTTAATCCGTAGATGAGTGTCCTATCCGAACCAAACTCTTTTGTAAAGAGAAGGTCCGAAGGAAAACGTCCGAGTGGACGAGGGTCCATATGTGGGTAAGTGATTTTTGCCTGGAAAAGTTCCGAGGCGTCCGATGGGTAGTCATCCGAGGCCTGAGTGTTGTCTTCCGCCCGAAAGTGGGGAAGTTTGTTGTATGCGTCTTTGTTATCGCAAAGTAAGTTTTTTGTACCGATTCGTCATTTCACTTGGTATTATTGTACTACACCGTTGGATGATTTTTGATCTACGATTGAGATTTAATCCCGAAAAATCGTGACGGTTGGAGTTCCAGATATAGCCCTCTATAAATAGGGGCTAAGTCGCTTACCTCCTCACTTTTAGAGAGAAGATTTTGTACTTGAGCACGTCCAAGCAATTGCAATCAAACCAAGCAGCAAGGGGTTCAGAAAGTGGTTCCGTAAGGTCAACTACCTTCTATCCAACCATCCGAATACAAGTAAGTTTGCCTCTTTCGCTATGTGATTCAATTTCCCTTGTTTGTTGTCTTTTCCATTGTCGCTTTGGATGCATGCCCATGATGCGAGGCTAGTTAGTAATAACCCATGTTTTGTCTATGTTGACTAACAACGAGTGAACATCTTCGACCAACTAACTTCGTCCGGTAGATTCGCTTCCTTTTCTCCGAATTTTTAAAGTTCCTTTTCCTTTTTTAATATACATAAACGACATCTCGGACTGCCAACTTAAGGCTTACGAAATTGCTTTCTCCTTCCCTAGGATGTCCGAGAGTGATAGTCAGAACCGATCCGAAGCTGAGGGATATGTCTCCGACGCGTCGTCTTTATCCGACAGCTCCAAGGAGATTGACATTGTTGGTGATGACGAGTCAGTAGAGCTGGAGCAATCTCCCCGTCCGAGCCGGGAAGAGCCCGAGGTAAGCTCCTTGCTTCGGTTAGTTGTTCCGGGTTCAGGGTCTCCGAAGCATCGGGATTACCTGCAAGTCTCTAATGTGCAGGGTGTTGGTGCGGCTCAAGAGACAAGCTCGCGGACTATAGGAGCTCGCCGTCCGAGCCGTGCTGGGGAGGAGCCCGAACTTCCGGTAGAGGTTTGATCCCTCATTCGCAACCTAGGTTATAATTTAGGAGTAACCCTAACTGAATTCCATTCATTCCGGATCCGCAGGAGCCTAACATCGAGGAGGTGCATGATACCTCCGAGGCGCCTCCCGAGTTAGATATGTTCGAAGAAGGTGTTGAGGATCGGGTCCAAGTAGTTGTTCCCCTTCGGACGGTGGTAGAGTTGGGTTCGTCGTCCGAGGATGATAGAGTGGAGCGGGTCATCAAGATGACACTTCTCGTGTCCAGAGCTCCTAAGGCCAAGGCGTACTTGGAGAGGGCATCGGCTTTTTCGTTCCATTCCCTGTGGAATTGGTCAATCTTCTTTCTCCATGGAATCTTTTACTTGGGTGATCATGACATGGCTCACATTTTCCTGTCGACTTTTGGTTCCTCCTTCTGTTTCCTCGGGATAATCAACCAGGAAGTCGGCAAGCACTTGTGCCTTCTTGGCGGATGGAGCTTGATACCCGATATCATATTCTCTTAACTCAATCGCCTACTTGGACAAGCGTCCTGACTGGTCTGGCTTACCTAGGACATGTTTGAGTGGTTCATTGGTGAGGACCATAATCCGATCAGATTTGAAGTAAGGCTTTAGTCGCCACAAGTTGTAAACCAAATACAAGGCGAGCTTCTCGATCTTGATATACCTAGCCTCAGAGCCCACAAGGGCCTTGCTCAAGTAGTAGATCGGTAAATGGTCGTTGCCTTGTATTCGCACCAATACAGAACTCATCGCTTCATCAGTAGTGGCAAGATAAAGGTAAAGAGGTTCACCTTCTACTGGTTTAGACAAGAGGGGTGGTGAGAGGAGATACTTTTTCAAGTTATCCGTATTCTTCACTCCTTTTGTCCACTCAAACTTGTCTCCTTTCCTTAGAATCTTGAAGAAGGGTAAGTTTTTCTCGGACTTGGAGATAAACGGCTTAATGCCATCACCCTTCCCAAAAGCTTCAACCTCATTGATTGTTTTTGCGTAAGGTGTCCAGATTGCCTTTATTTTCTCCGGTTGTTCGATACCTCTCTCTCGTGACCATGTAGCCAAGAAACTTTCCTCCCTTTATCTAACGCATACACTTTTCGAGGTTCAACTTCATTCCATATTTCCTAAGGATGGAAAAGCAATTGTTGAGATGCTCGATATGCTCCTCTTCAGTCTTGCTTTTTACAAGCATGTCATCCACATAGACTTCCATGGTTTTACCCAACTCTTCTTTGAACATCTTATTTACCAGTCGTTGGTATATAGCACCTGCGTTCTTGAGACCAAATGGCATGACTTTAAAGCAGTAGACCCCTCCTGCCACGAAGAAGGCCGTCTTCTTGATGTCTTCCTGGGCCATCCTGATTTGGTAGAAGCCTTGATATGCGTCCATGAAGCTTAGGAGCGCACATCCTGCAGTGGAATCAACCAGCTGGTCTATGCGAGGTAATGGATACGGATCCTTTGGACAAAACTTGTTGAGTCTAGTGAAGTCATTACACATTCTCCACTTTCCCGGGGCCTTTTCGATGAGGACCACGTTACAAACCCAGTCAGAGTATCTGACTTCTTCGATATGTCCTGCTCTCATCAACTTATCCACCTCTCCTGCTATGATAGCATCTTCAACAGGCCCGAAATCCTTCCTCTTTTGTCGGATATGTTTTACCGTCGGATCCATGTTCAGGCGGTGAACTGCGATCCTTGGGTCTATCCCCTTAAGGTCATCTGTGCTCCAGGCAAAGACATCGTGGTTGTCTCGGAGGCATGTGATGAGCTTCATTTCTACTTCTGTGCTCACCTCTGTTCCAATTCGGGTTACCTTCTCTGAATTCCCTTCAATCAACTGGACCTCTTTCAAGGCTTCATGAGGTTCCATTCTGGCTGTCTTCGGAAATTTTTCTTTAAGTGGCCCAGCACCAATTTCTTCCTTTAATGGGGTAAGAGCCACAAGGGGACTTCCGAGCCCTTTGGTGACCGAAAGAACGGGTACTGAAGCTGCCCTGGTCGACATGATATAACATTCCCAAGCTTCTTTTACATTTCCTACTTCTTCACCCACGTCGTTTGGGGTTGGAAACTTTACCCTGTTGTGTAGGGGAGACGCAATTGCCTTGAATTGATTAAGTTGGACGGCCCAAGATCATGTTATAGTCAAAGGTGCTATCGACTACCACAAAGAGGATTGTCACAGTCACTCTTGTCGGAAAGGTGCCCATAGAGACTTGTTGTGGTATACTTCCAATGGGACGTACTACAGATCCTCCAAAACCCACCAAAGAAGTATATACATGCCCATATTGAATTCGTCCCAGGTGCATTTACTCTACGGTCCTTTTGGAGATGACATTGGAAGAACTTCCTGTGTCGACAAGTACTTTGTTGACCTTGTAAGTGGCGATAACCAGAGAAACAACCAAAGGAACGTCAGGGTCCTTGAGATCTCCTCCACCAGATGTTGGTGGGGGGATTTCGCTATCATCAAAGGTGATGGCGTTTGTGCCCTTCAGGGCTGAAGGAGCATAGGCTCTATCATTGTTTCTCAAGTGTTGCGCGGTCCTTTCCCTTGCATTTCGACTGTCTCCCCCAGTTGGTCCTCCCGCAATGGAATTGATAACTCCGCTATAGGGGAGGTTTTCCATCTCCATATCATCGTGGTACCCTCGGTATCTTTGGGCATGTTGAGGTGGGATCTTTGCTGGAGGTGGTAAGGATCCCATCGGAGGCTCAACCACGCCCTCCCTTCTTTGTTCATTCTTTTGGTGTCCGGAAGGTTCTTCCTCATATATAGTTCTTTCACTTTCCACCCTTATCATCCCTCTATTTCGCCTTCAATCGGACACACTCCTCGTTGAGTGACCTTTTGCTTATGGAACCCATGAGTCCTTGGAAGCTTTGTTCTTCTTGTTGCTCCTCGAGGTTTCGCCATTGTATATCCAAGTTTTTCTCAACGATAGAAGCCAAGATGTCGGATCTTGCTCACGTCAGTATCTCCTCGGTGGAGTTCTCTCTCCGGAATTCTCTTATCTCTAAGCTCCTTTTTGTTCAAACTTTCCTCGACGAGGAGGAGGTTCCTATCGCATTTGCTCTTTTCCCTTTGCTCCAAATTTTATCGACATTTCGTCGATACTCTTCTCCATACAAGACTCCTTCACAGATATCTTCCAAGTACTTTTCAGTTGTGATTTCTTCGTTGGAAAGATTTTTTCTGAGATCATCATTGTAAGTGTTGGCATATAGGTGTCGGACCCGTTCTTTGATGCTATGAAGTTCTACCTGGCGTACTTCGGCATTGAAACGGTCAAGAAAGGTTCTAAGGTCCTCATGCTCTTTCTGGATTATTCCTGCCAGGTGCTCAACTAACCTCTTTCTTTTCTTTGCTTTCTCGAATCTTTTCAGGAAGAGGGAAGCGATATCCGCATAGGACTTGATGGAACCATTAGGCAGTGAGGTCCACCAATCCATTGCTTCCCCAAAGAGTGTAGTGGAGAAGTTGAGAGATTTTATGTTGTCATTCAGGCCGTTGGTCTCCATCTTACTTTCGTATCTAGTAAGGTGCCCCACAAGACAAGTATCTCCATAATAGTGTTCAAGGTTTGGAATAGTGGAGTCAGGGCGTTTCCTTTCCTTCCTGCTCTCGTCACATAGGGGATTGGGAGCTCTAAGAGTCACCTTCTCATGTGCCTTTACCATCTTGCTCAGAGTGGCAATTTGCGTTTCTAAGGCCTTTTGTTGGAGGTAAATCTGCTCAGCTGTTAGCTTCTCACCAGTCCTGGGGTTGATGGCCACATCTGGAGGAAGGTCATTGAGAGAAACTATTGAGATGCTCTCCGCCACATGATCTCTTGGTGCATGTTGTTGTGCTCCACGCCGACTAGTTCCAGCTTCATCCACTCGTGTAATCACTGGACTTCTCCCTCGCTATTCGTGAGAAGCAACGGCCCTTCTGTTGAGAAGATTCCTTAGATCTTCCGGTTGAGCTTGTTCCCCCATCCTTTGTTGGATAGGACGGTGCTCATTCCTTGATTGTGCGGGTTCAGCTTGTCTCGGAATTGCCAAAGGAGGAGTGGGTTGAGGAGGCTGGAGGTTGTTTGATCCAAAGCATCCTTGAATAGTGGTGAGTAAGAGGTTAAATCGATTCTCATTCATCCCGAACTCGGGACGAATGATCTCGCCCATTTGAAGGGTAAAGTTTCTTCCGGAGGAGGACCATATGTTCTCGACGGAGGAACTTGTCCTTCACCCCAAGCACTGGGTCCTTATCATGGATCAGCGGCTCCTTCCTCATCTCAAGAGAGATCGGTATAGCCATCGCTGACAATCCATCGATTCTTGGAGGAGTTCATGCCACCTTTCCTCTCCTAGTGGGAGGTCTACCTCTTGCCTTGGAGCAAAGGCGTACAATTGCAGAGCGCTGGTTCTCATGGACCTTCTTGTTCTTGCCATTACTGAAGAGAACGGAACTTTTCGTAAAGTTTTCCACAGACGGAGCCAAAATGTTGAGGGTAAAATCCCCCAACTACTTAGAGATTATTCGACTTCACAAGTAATAGCCAAGGTAAGAAGCTCCGTACAGCGTAAGAGCCAATGTGTGAGAACCTGCGACCTCAAGTTTGGTAAGAACCTACACAAGTGACTTGAGGGGGGGGGGGTTAGGACCCGGTTTGCTAAGCGTCAAACCGGTTAGAGACTTTACTAAAGAGAGATCAAGATCCGCTCAGATAATGTTCGGGATTAGTTTCGTAAAATGACTTACCTTAACATGGGGAAGTGTGCCATATTTATAGGAATTTCTCAAAGAGGGAGGACTCCTCTGGATCGTGCCAAGTGTAAGGCCTTGATCGAGCCACCAAGGCTTGTTTAGGCCCATGGCCCAATAATGACACTTAGCCCATACCATTTTGGGATTTTAGGGGTAGTGTAGTCATTATTGAGAGAGTTTTAGAGGGTGTGACATAGTCTGCCGAGGTTTAAGGTCCGGAGAGGTTGGTCCGGACACTTGGTCCGGACCAGATGGGTCCGCCTATGGGAAGTTCCTCAGTTTGCCCAACTCTTCTGATTCGGACCTTATGGCTCGGACCTCCCTACTCTCTAGTGCCAGTCTACTTGGTTGCTTGTGAGATTGTCATGTTGGGTCCGAATGATCATCCGTATCGGACCTAGATGGGTCGGACCTGCAGACCTAGGGTCGGACCCAGTATCGTTTAAGTACTCTGTCCATTTTCTAGGGAGGGTCGGACCTATGGGTCGGATCATTGTGTCTCGGATCCTTTAGACAACTCGGGACGCCTTAGGATTCGTTCCAGAGGCGCCTATGACGGATTGGACATATTTTCGTATCAACAACCTCTTCTTCTGAAAATGTTATCGCCGGCATACCATTGAACAATTCTTGCTTCTTGTTAGACACCACTTTTCGAGCTTTGTCAATATCACCAAAGCTCAGATCTTGCAATTGATTACCAACACGAGCAGTATTCACTGTAGAACCACCAATAACTTTAGCTGCAAAGGTCTCCACTGGTACCATTGGCGGTGGCTCCGGTGGTACGTCACAACCCTCCATCACCCGGGCCACGGCAACAAGAAGTTATACCATAGGTTTAAACGCTATAGAGCTGGAAAGGTTGGCAACGAGAGGTTGCCGGAATAGGAAAGACGGAAAAGGAAAGTGTTAGGGGTTACTGTAGCTGGAGAGAACGATTTTTTAGAGAGAAGATTTTTGTTGAAGTAGAGTTGTTGCTAGAAAGAGAGATCATTTATCCGGTTCGTTTATCCACACTTGTGCATCGAATTAATCTGAACATAAAAGGATCATTGGATAACAAATATACTCTCTCGGTCCCGGACTCAACTTCCCATTAGGCTGGGCATAGGTTTTAAAAGAAAAATAGATAAGGTAGAAAAGAGAGTGAATAAAGTATGATAGATTGTTAATAGAATATGAAAGAGAGTTAATAAACCATATGAGAGATAATATTATTATAATAATATTGGGGTATATAACTTTCCCGGTAAAATCCAAAAATAGTACCCTAAGTTATATCATTTCACGTTTTGGTACCTTTGTTTGAGGCCGTACAATTTGTGTATACCTTTCATTAACCTGTCGTCCAATTTTACTACTCTGTTAGTCGGGAATAACGGAGCAAACGCGTTAAGTGCACACGCCATAACTTGAGTCGAAAAACATCATGGGTGACGTCATTTTTTCGCGTAAGTGACATGCGCCCAGTTAAATTTAGTATTTTTTTTTCCTAAAACGATTTATGTTTGATTAATATTAAAAGAAAACATAAAACAAATTAAAATAAAATCCCACAAAACAAGTAAGACAAAATGACACAATTGACCATTAATCAAATAAAAAAAAGTGGGAAAAGAAATCCCCAATTCCTAGTGAAGAACCCTAGCCAGCCATCTCACAGAAAACGAATTGGTGCAATTGATGAGTACTCCGTTGAAGTCGGCTGGAAAAGGTAGGTCGAAGGCGACGGAGAATAGTCTGGGCAAGCCACCTGATAAGGAAAAGACGACTGGTGTGAAATCTCCAGTGAAAACTGTTTTGGAGAAGACGACTGGTATGAAGAGTCCGACGAAGGTTTTTACGGGATTGGACAAGAGAAACAGTAAGTGCTTGTTCTTTTCTTTTTCTTTATTTTGGTGTTGAATTGACCGAGCATGATGGGTATTGCCGAGTTTGATGGGTGGTGGGTGATTTCTGTGTATGGTTGTGTTTATGGGTGATGGGTGACTGATTTGTGAGTGTGAAGTGAACCCCTCTACATATAGTAGGAAAGTTGGTGTAGTATTGTAAATGTTGGTTTGTTGAGAATATTGATTGTATTGGTTTTGAGTTTGGTCCCCCATCAACAGTACATGTTATCTCTTTGATTTGTCTTTTTTGGCATGAAAGATTCGAATTGTGTGGTGTGGGCTCTTTTTTTTACTGATAAAAGGCATTTGTGGATTAGTGTGTGTAGTGGCTTTATTCTAATGATAAACCTTGATTAGTTTAATTAGTTTATCTTAATGACATAATTTGTAATTTATTTAGTAACTTCAGAAAGTTAGTGGAGATTCCCTAGTTAGTTTAATGTTGATATATGTTAATGAGTTTAGCTTAATACTTGCATTTGTTAATTGCAATGACAAAATGGCTTTGAGTTCAAACTTTCTTTGTGGTTCGTGGTAAATTTGTTCATGTGCCAGTGGGTTCTTATATTGGTGGATTTGTGTTGACATACCTAAGATGGGTGGAACTCATGCTAGAGTAGAAGCCATGCTTGAGATTTGTGAAACTATTGGGATTTCTGGTGTTAAAAAGGTTTTATGAGCTTATTGATGGAGGGTTTTTATGCTTAGCTCTCCAAATCAGTGGTTGAAAACATGGGTGAAGGGAGTTAAGAAAGGAGAGTTGAATTTGTATGTGGATGCTAAAGTAAGGCCAGATTGGACTAAGGTAGAGTTAGAAGATGACACTGTGGTGGAGTTAGAAGATGACACTGTGGTAGAGTTAGAAGATGACACAGTCCCTACACAAGGACCAGTTTCTCAAGTGTGTAATACACAAATACAAACACAAGGTGGAGTAAAATCTGGTGAGCCTGCAGCTAAAATTGATGATGAATTGATGGTAGAAGGATTAGAGACTGATTGGGAAGATGGGGATACTGAACCAGTTGTACCTAAGAAGACAACAAGTGGATTAGTGAAAGGGAAAGACAAAGTGACTGGAAAAGCTAAAGTGAAAGCTAAGGTGAAAGATAAGAAAAAGTCAAATCACTACAAGAATATAGCAATCCGTCGCTAAACCTATGCCGATTCGTCGCTAAATCCGTAGCGACGGATTTAGCGACGAATAATAAGCCCGTCGCCTTGGGCTTCATCACAAACATTTTAGTCACGGATAAACTATCCGTCGCTAAATAGTAACGGATTTAGCGACGGATAGTGTGTTGACCTTTTAGAGACGGATAATTATTCGTCTCTAAAACACTGATTTTTTCTTCTTTTTTTAAAGAAAATTCTGCACTATTTAGTGACGGATAACTATCCATCGCTAAATATGTATTTTTATATATTTTAATTTTAATCTGCAGATTTACTATTTTACATCGGATAAACTGACAATGATACAATAATACAATATTCAATACGGATATACAATAAATCGACAATTTTATACAATATTCTATACGGATATATAATAAATCGACAATTTTATACAATATTCAATAATACAATATTCAATATCCAATATTCAATAATACATTATACAATATTTAATAAATACAAACAAGAAATTATACAAAATTAATAAGAAAAAATGAGACATCGAAAGCTTGAATAGAAGTCAGATCGGAGCTCAAATCTCGTGACTGGTGAACGGAGGGAGGGAGATCAAGCTCCAACAGTGGCGGATCTCGTGACCGGTGAACGGAGGGAGTGCGAATCTCGTGGTGGTGGCAATGTGGGTGGTGGAAGCGGAGTTTTGGAAGCAGATTCGATGGGGAGGCACGTGGTGGATCTCGGAGAATATGACGCTGGTGGATCTCAGACTGTGGTGGATCTGGCCATGTGTGTGGTGGAAGGGTGGAGGATGGTGGTGGATCCGTGGATGTGATGGTAGTGGTGGTGGTGGTGGTGTAGTGGAGGATGGTGGTGGTGGTGTGGTGATGATGGTGGTGCGGTGGAGTGTCGGTCCAGATAACTGCAAAGTAAAAGACTAGGCGGTGAATAGTCTTTAAAACTTTTGTCGATAAGCTTCAGATATCTCAGAAGATATCCGATACTTAATTTCAGAGAGCGAAGACTTCGAGATAAGTGCACGATTCAAAGAAGATAAGTGTATGTACTTTGCAATATAAGTAAAACAAGTAATAAACCGCAGAAAGTAAATAACACACGCCTTTTTATAGTGGTATCCAAGGTGGCGAATCCTTCAACTAATCCACTTCGGTCTTTCTCGCACCTAGAATCCACTAAGATAAATGAGGTAACCTTACGTATATCTTTTCTTAGATTCCTAAAAGCACCAGTTCCCAACCAAGTGTTCCCCTAAGTTATTCCCTGCTTCCACAACCAAGTACTTCCTCAGACTAAACCTTGAGCTATTCCTTAGCTTCCCAAGCTAAGTACTTCGTGCTCAAAAACCTTGAGTTATTCCTTAGTTTCTCAAACTAAGTACTTCCTGTACTCCACGCCGTATATGATGTTAGTTTTAGGTTTGTTTGTCAAGTGAGCTTCTTTAATAACTTGTTCAGTTATTCAGATAGCTCTGTGAATCAAGTATACTTAATACACTTTGCAATGTATGGTATCTTGTTCTCATCGACCTAAGTCTATGGTAAGTGTTCAAGAGAATGAAACTTAGATATGAAATCTTAGTTCAACTCTTTCACATATAACAATGCTCGTTAAGGATCGTGACACTTAGAACTTTTGTGCTACTTAGAATCAAGAGCTTTGGTCGCAATGTAAAGCTTCAAGGTAAGTAGTTTGCTTGAGAGCGCCAGTGAGTATTCAATGTGTTCTGAGGTCTAAGTTCTGTGTGTATTCTCAAGCAATCTAAGTGTTGATATTTATAGATGAATTTGAATGCCGTTTGAATAGTATCCGTTAGGCTTAAATCAAATTCAAACTATTGATATCTGAATATAATCAGAAAGGTTTGTCTTCTTCTTCGGTTATCGCTTTTGTTCGTATATTTCATTCATACATTTAATGCATCAGATTATATTTTGTCCTCAGAGTGCCAACGAACTATGCATGGTATCGTAGATCTTTATACAATCGAGCTCAAACTTTGCATGTTCTTTTCCAGAGATCATCATAGCTCCAGATACCACTTGTTTAAACAACTTGTTATAATATGTTTCTTTTCAAGCATATTTTATGTCCAAGGTATCCGAGTGTAGATATCTGGGCACTTTCTCGCCTTAGAAACCTTTATTCTCGTATATCTTTTGTAACTCGTGTGTTTCAAAACACTTGTTTCTCCAAGATATCCGACACGTATCCGAAAAACCCGTCTTTAGCAATCTTGTGCGCTTTCAAATCTTCAACTCCGCTGAACTTTTCCCATCCGGATGCCTTCTTCGACTACTTCGTAAAATAAAATTACATTTCGAGACCTAACATCCTATACAAGATTTGCTAGACTATCATACTTAGTGAGTTTCCTCTTTACGTTGTTCATGTGAACTAAGAGTACTAATCACCTTTCGAGCTAAGATAAGTCATTAGGTTGTCGATCAAAATCTAAACAGATATTCCTAACAAATTTCCCCCATTTTGATCAGTCAACGATGACTATCTGACCTATTACAAATCAGGATGAGGAAACAATCCACCACTTAATCATTTCTTATGATCTTTTAAGTCATATAATTAAGTGCAGAAAGTAAACATCAACCAAATCACAAGGTGTGATCTTTGCTGACAAGTTGAAAATGCAAGTTGCACTTGAGTAGTTAATCTTATCTTTCATGATTCAGCCTAATGTTTGTGTTTGTTGTTGTTGTTTGTGAATCAGGATTTCAATGTTGTGCAACATTGCGAAAATAGTGCCAATACAATGTTGGAACAACATTACGGACAACAAGCAGACAACATAGAAACAAGGTGCCAATTGATTGATGACTTGACCGAAGCAATCAATTTGAATTTCTGCAGGAATAAGGAAAGAGTTTGAGTTGCTTTGAACATAAGGAATGCAATCTAAAGAGAGAATCTTTCAAGAATATTGTTGAAGAAAGCAAGAAGGAAATATATTGTTGAAGACACTAATATGGGAATTTCCTTCTAGTGATTATCAAGAAAACAAGAACATGGAAAATTACCTTTGCCGAGATCCTATCGCCTTTCGACTTGGATGGAGCCGCCGATATCTCAAGTATATATACAAGGATTCAAATGAGCAATCATTGAGCCTTTCTTAATGATCAATCGAGATTTTATTAAAAGAGTTTAGGCTTCTTGTTTTCTCGCTAGCTTTAGAGTTTGTCTAAGAGTATTCATTGTTGAATAACTCTTTCAAACATCGACCTAGAATAGCTTTTACCGTTGGTTCTTCTAGGGTTAGTTTTGGTTGTTTAATCAATCGTCTGTGATTGTATTAAACCCACTTGATTAGATCTACTTTTCCCGTCAAGAGATATTTTGTTTACGGCACGCCAATATATTTTCTCTATATCGGCTTGGTAATAGAAGTTTCATTCTTATTCATCCGCGCCATCTGCTTGTTATGTTGAAGACAATGTTGAACAACATTGTTGGCAACATTGTCTATTGATCTTGTTTCAAGTACCAACCGGATCATAAGTTCTAACAAGTGAGACAGAGCCACCACCTAACTACCGTGTCCGGATTTGGTACTACTACAATGGAAGTTGCAAACTCAAGTGTCTACAGCCACCTATGCTTGATGGATCGAACTACCACTCCGAAAAATCAGATGAGGACATATATCAAGTCCATTGAAGGTCGAGCTTGGATATCCGTTCTAGAAGGATTTGTCCGCCCATCAAGGACCCGCGTCGATGGAGATATTGTTCCCATACTCAAGAACGCTTCACCGCAGTGACTTTCTTTTAAGCTCTTACAATGAAAAAGCTTTAAATGCCATTTTGGACATGTTGATGCTCATATGTTTAAAATCATTCAAAATTGCACCATCGCTAAACAAGCTTGGGACTTACTTCGTAATCATTGTGAAGGTGATAATAGTGTCAAACAAACTAAACTTCAATGCTTTGGTCAAAATTTGAAAATCGAGAATGGAAGAAGTCAAACCATTGATTCTTATTTTGAAAAGCTTTTGACTTTGTCTAATGATGTTCAACTTCGTGATGCTATTTCCAACAAGCAACCGATTTCTAAAGCTATTCGATCTCTCTCCAAAATTTGACACTAAAGTTACTATTTTGGAAGACACTCACAATCTAGCTACTATGGATTTTCATACCTTGATGAACAATTTGAAAATTTTGAGATAATTGATAACGAAAGAAAAGGTACGAAAATCCTTAGTATGTCCCTTCACTCTAAATCTAAAGCTAAAGTTATCGAGTCCGAAAGCGAGTGATGATTCGATGACATGATCAAGAAGTTTACAATGACTTGGTTAGGAAAATTGAGAAACTTAGATTCAGAAGAATTTAATAGAGGCTCTTCGAGCAACTCAAAAGGAACTAGAAATTTCAAAAGAAAACTGTGTCAAACTCTAGCCCTAGTCTTAGTAAACTTAGTAAAGTTAGATGTTTTGAATGTCAAGGATGGGGCATTATCGTAATGAATGTGCTAACACTCTTCAAAAGAGAAAAGACTATGCTTGCTTGTCTCAAAGATGTTTCAGATGACTAATAGGAAGATGATGATCCGTAAGTTCATGCCAAAGCCCTATCTCATTGCTCGAATAATGTTGAGAAACAATGTTGGTCCAACATTGATAGTCCAACATTGACAAAAGAAGTCTTTTTCGATTATGATGATTCTCAAAACCGTGAAACACTTTTCTCGGACTAACTCGAGGAATCGCTTACTAATGTTTTGTGTCTACATGGTTCAGCTTGATCTATCCGCAGATTATCACCGAAGAGGAAATCGATGAACGAAAACAATGTTGAGTCAACATTGACATCAACATTGTCTGCTTTCAAACCGCTCTCTTCGATGTCTCTATCCGTAAAGGCACTGCACTCCAAGAATAAACAAAGGTTGCAGTGTACAACAAAGTTAAAGACACTACTCCGAGAAAACGACATCGAACTCGAAAAGGTGTCTAAACCAAGAACTCCAAATGGTGTACAAGGAGAAATTGTCAATGCCGACAAAGAATGATGACACAACATCGAGCTCAACATCACAGTGTAAATTCCATCCGACGGCACCCATGAGATGAGCATGATAGGTGAACCCAACACCCTATGGCTAATGGTCTTATGCTCGCAGAATCGATGTTAGAGATGATGTCGACCTAACATTGCATGTAATAATGACTCACACCTTCTATATCTATCAATCAGCATACCTCACATCATGTTTTATGTGTGTGTTTGTGCCAGGTATCAGTCTAACCCTAAAATCCCACACCTGATTGTTCTTAAAAGATTTTTCATATATATATCAAGAACTGTTAATCTTAGATTATGGTATGCATGTGATACAAACACTAATCTAGTGGGATTTAGTGATTCCGATCAATGGTGTTCTAGATGATAGAAAATACACTAGTGGAGGTTGCTTTTATCTTGATTCTAATTTAATGTCATGGTATTTCAAGAAATGTAACAATGTGTCACTCTCATATGTCAATCAACATGTAACATCCGGGAGTCAGGTTACTCAATTGATATGGGTGAAAAATATGATGCATGACTTTGGTCTTCAATGTGATACCTTGTTGATGTTCTGTGATGACCTTAGTGCCATAAATAATTTTAAGAAGTTCGCTTTGCACTCACGCACAAAACACGAGACATTAGGTATAATTTTCATGGATATGGTCAATCTGCAAGTAATAGTCATACAACACTTAGATACAACCAATCAACTTGCAGATATTGTTACCAAGCCTTTGAATTGTGAGAGATTCTTCACCTTTTAGGAGATCTCTTGATTTGTGCTCTTTGTGATCTTCATGTTGAAACCAAGGTCGACTCAACATCACAACAACACCGGCCGTAAAAGTGATGTGTTTTTGTCGCCTTTTGATTTTCTTTATTTTCTTTATTTTTTCAGGTGTGTCTATGTGCTTCAGATCGGTCTATGGTTCCTCGCTTTGTAGCTTACAAAGCAGTGATGCTTAGGGTTTGAAAGGCTATTTGAAACCAAGGTTGAAAGGGATCGAGTCTCCGTGTGTTTGCTTTATGTAAAACCCACTTTTGCCGCTATTATTTTACTGCACTGACTCACTCTTGATGTTGCCTCCCGTCCTTTATGCTTAATAAATCTAATGAATTATGATAAAAGGGCTCTAAGTGTTTCCACGAGGATCGTGGTCAAGGTGTTTCAAATACTATCCAGATATCGACGCGGGCCAATGTGTCATCCGTCGAGGGTTGATGGCAGATCGAAACCGACACGCACAAAAGTGCCGATTCTCGTAATGTCACGGTTCACTTTCCGAAACCAAATTACCCAATGTGGTCAAATGAGTGATTATATGCCATGAGACGGTGTTTGCCTAACTCCAGACAGTTTCGGCTTTGGAGCGGATTCATACGTGTTCCAATTATTTGCCATGGTTCACGGTCTCATGGTCACCCCCACTCAAACTTATGCTAATTGTTCAATTTACTTCGAGGCAATGTTGAGTGTGTTTCTTTGGTATTCCTTTCTCTCTCGCCTTTGCCCGCAAGATCGCTGGTGTTAATCGAATCGCACATTTTGAGACTCGGTTTCGGGTCGACTTACATTAAGAGTGGTCCGATTTCGATGTTGTCATCAATGTCGAGTCAACATGCCGGTCAACATCATGTCCTCGAGTACTTTCTCGACTTATATTTGCTCTTTTTATATGTGCTTCTATCCGACCTTTCTGTGTTTTTGGGTTCGAGGGGAGTAGTCCGAGGTGTTTCAGTCTAAGGTGTTTCATTGGGTTTGGGGTTTTGCTTTCCGTTCTTGCATTTCAAGTCATTATTTAAGATCAAGATTTTAGTGTCAACCTCCCTAGGGTTTATCTGCTTATCTAATTACTATGACTTGATTTAATAACTGCTTTTACTTGCAACTTTAATCTTTTATTAACAGCAGTACAGCTCAGTAGCATTGACATATATTTGCGGATCTTTTAAGGCAAACCCAACAACACCCATCATGACCATCCACTCTTATCCTAACACCGCTTCTTCACTAATCCAACCTCTATTCTCGACATCGCCTCCACCGATCCAAATTCTCTTCCCGCTCGCTATCACCTTCGCCAAGGTTGAACTCAATGTTTTCAACATCATCCTCCAACATTGCACAGTTCTTATTGCGGGTCCTAGTCCACAACTCATTGCATGTCTTCTTGTCTCCTTCTGTGAACTTGGTTGAATAATCTGAGAGATATCTTTCTTCTCATAAAAAAAGGGGGAGAAGAGAAGAGATTGAACAAAAAGCTAACATACTTTAGTTTGTTATATTGCTCTCGTCTAATGTTGAGGGGGAGTTCTGTAGTTTCATGCCTGTTATATTTGTTTGTGTCTAACAAGTTTGTTCAGTGTGTTTTGTGAAGAAAGACAAAGGGGAGATTGAATAGTGTGGTCGATCGCAATGTTGTGTCAACATTGCGTATTTACTTTGTTTATCGTGACTTATACCGCGATTCTACGCAAGGTTGTCTTTATTCACTAACTCGAAAAGTGTGAATTGTCAAAAGAAGTATGATATGATGCCCATGATGAGTTCAAAGGAGATGAGTAGACAAAGACATAAGAGGGAATTTGAAAGTATATTTACAAAGAATGTCGAGTTCTGTGTTGACTCAACATTGTCCATCAGCATTGATCGATTGCACTTTATCTTTCAGCTCCCAACAAAGGATTCCTCTTGACTTGTTTAAATCCTACTTGTTCGAGTTGACTAACAAACTGGTTTTAGGTAGTGTGAAGAAAGATCAGAATTAAGGGGACATTGAAAGTGCGATTTAGTGCACTTTGTTTAGTAATTCAACCTTTCTTCGTAATATAACCGTTCAATGTTTGTAGTTGTTTTTCTATGAATATTTTGTAGGATATATCAAGTTGGGCTCAAACATGCTTATTGGATCAAAAGGAATCAATGAGCCCAAAGGAATGCTATTGCTTGATGAAAGACTAAGATTAAGGGGAGATTGAAAATGCAAGTTGCACTTGATTAGTTAATCTTATCTTTCATGATTCAGCCTAATGTTTGTGTTTGTTGTTGTTGTTTCAGAATCGCAGGATTTCAATGTTGTGCAACATTGTAAATAGTGCCGATACAATGTTGGAACAACATTACGGACAACAGCAGACAACATAGAAACAAGGTGCCAATTGATTGATGACTTGACCGAAGCAATCAATTCAATTTCGCAGAATAAGGAAAGAGTTTGAGTTGCTTTGGACATAAGGAATGCAATCTAAAGAGAGAATCTTTCAAGAATATTGTTGAAGAAAGCAAGAAGGAAATATATTGTTGAAGACACTAATATGGGAATTTCCTTCTAGTCGATTATCAAGAAAACAAGAACATGGAAAATTGCCTTTCCGAGATCCTATCGCTTTTCGACTTGGATGGGAGCCGCCGATATCTCAAGTATATATACAAGGATTCAAATGAGCAATCATCGAGCCTTTCTTGATGATCAATCGAGATTTTATTAAAAGAGTTTAGGCTTCTTGTTTTCTCGCTAGCTTTAGAGTTTGTCTAAGAGTATTCATTGTTGAATAACTCTTTCAAACATCGACCTAGAATAGCTTTTACCGCTGGTTCTTCTAGGGTTAGTTTTGGTTGTTTAATCAATCGTCTGTGATTGTATTAAACCCACTTGATTAGATCTACTTTTCCCTGTCAAGATATTTTGTTTACGTAATCGCCAATATATTTTTCTATATATCGCTTGGTAATAGAAGTTTCATTCTTATTCATCCGCCGCCATCTGCTTGTTATGTGTTGAAGACAATGTTGAACAACATTGTTGGCAACATTGTCTACTGATCTTGTTTCAAATACCAATCCGGGATCCTAAGTTCTAACACAAGTTATCTTTTATATAAAAATGATATCTAAGAGTAAGTTCATCAGATATGATACAAAGAAAGCTTACATGTAACTTTTTCAAGATTTAACAGATAAGAGCAATCAGCAAAATCACATAAAACTACTTAGTCAAATAGAACAACAGGAGTTACCAAGCTCCAAGTGAACATTCTAAATGACAAGTCTTCAAGTCTTCAAAAATTCTTCAAGTCTTCAAAATAGTTCCATGGATCAGTCTGCAAATTTTCTATCACCAAACATTTTTATGTCATCAGAGTAGTCATAGAGAAGAGTTCTGATAATCATCTCTGTGTCTCTGGCAAATCCACAGACTTCCTTGTAGGTTTTGGTGGGATTTCTCTTGACAAAATGCTTGACCCATACTTTTTCCCCATTTCCGTGCATGCTCGATTCGAACTGATAGCTTGAAGTATTCATAAATGATCTTCGATATCCGATGTCACCCTTGTATTGATCTTCGCCATGTAGAAGGACTCATAGGTTCCACAATGAGTCTTGCTCTTGTGCTGCTCCAAAGAAGGTTGGAAATTCTGTGCACATCATCTGGCTTTCCATAAGGAAATTCATCAGAGAGGTCCTTCTTCATGGCTTCAGTTCTCTTGATTACTTCAAAATCCAACCATGCTTTCATGTGGTTGGTGTTAATCAAGATTGGCTTATCTTTTCTCCATGCCATGAACTGCTTATGGATCGGTTCGAAACCTTGAATTTACCAAGAAGTGTTTGAGTTCCGTAATCCAAAGAGCTATTCTTCCGATTAATGCACCAGAGATTAATTCTTGTCATTCTTCACAAACTCAATTTCGGCTTCTTCCGCCCGAGTGGAAGTAGACTTTTTCATTGTTCACCTCAAATTGCTCCTTCTTTGTCTAGAATTCTCCTTTGGGGGATTACTTGAAGAACCACCCTGGATTGACTTGGTATTTCCAGAGGGTGTTTTAGCTGCTAAAGGCTTTGCAGCTGTGGGCTCAGTTAGGCTATCAATTTTCCTTTTTCTGTGAAGAGGAGCTTCATCTTCATCAGTTTTGAAAGTGCAGCATGCACTTATATTTTGATAATCTTCTCTTTCAATAATCAGTTCCAAGTTCGTGTTTGTTGTTGTTTGTGAAGCTGTAGGATTCTCAATGTTGTATAACATTGTGACAGGATAGAATTCAATGTTGGCATAACATTGAAGATAGCATTGCCGCAGACATCGAAGACAAAGCACTTTGGACAGGATACTTGGATTGGAAGTATTGACAAAACGAACAAAGAATTGATTTAAGGAAAAAGATCAGCTTGTGGTGAAATCAAGAAGGAATATATTTTATGAAGAATTGAAATATGGAAATTTCCTTCTATGCGCGTTTTGAAGAAAACAAGTAAAAGGAAAAATTGCCTTTGCTAAGATCCTATTGCCTTTCGACATAGATGGAAGAGGTCGACATCTCAAGTATATATATGCAAGGATTCAGCAAAGCAATGTTTTTTGAGCCTTTCTTGATGATCAATCGAGTTTTTATTAAAAGAGTTTAGGCTTCTTGTTTTCTGCTAGCTTTAGAGTTTGTCTAAGAGTATTCATTGTTGGAATAACTCTTTCAAACATCGACCTAGAATAGCTTTTACCGCTGGTTCTTCTAGTATTAGTTTTGGTTGTTTAATCAATCGCTTGTGATCAGATTAAACCTATTTGATTAGATCTACTTTTCCGTCAAGAGATATTTTGTTTTAAGGCGCCAATATATTTTTCTATATATCGCTTGGTAATAGAAGTTACATTATTCATCCGCCGCTATCTGCTTATCAGAGATGTTGTTGAACAACATTGTATATTGATCTTGTTTCAAAGTACCAACCGGGATCTTAAGTTCTTACAAGTGAGATCGAGCCACCACCTAACCGGGTGTCCGGATTTGGTACTACTACAATGGATGCAAACTACAATAGACTTCCGTGTTTGATGGGTCCAACTACCATCGCAAATCCGATGAGGACTTACATCAAGTCCTTGATGGTCGTGGTTGGAGATCCATTCGAAGGATACACCGCCAATCAAGGACTCGATGTCGATGGTGACATTGTCCCATACCGAAGAACGCTTCTCGCAGTGACATACTCCTTAGCTCTTATAATGAAAAAGCTTTAAATGCTATCTTTGGTCATGTAGATTCTCCTATGTTTAAAATCATTCAAAACTGTACTACTGCAAAAAAAAGCTTGGGAATTACTTCAGAGTCATTGTGAAGGGGATGCTAGTGTCAAACAAACTAAGCTTAGAATGCTTTGGTCTCAATTTGAAAATCTAAGAATGGCGGAGGAAGAAACCATTGACTTTATTTTGAAAAACTTTGACTCTCTCAAATGAAGTCCAAAGACCGAGAAGCTATTTATAATAGGCAACTTGTTTCCAAAGTCGATCTCTTTCCTCAAGATTTAATACCAAAGTCACTATTTTGGAAGACACTCATAACTTGGCAACTATGGACTTTCATACCGTTGAACAATTTGAAAACTTTGAACTAAATGAAAATGAGAGACAAAGTATGAAAACTCATAGTATTTCCTTCACTGCTTTCTAAAGCAAAATCTTCAAAGCCCGAGAGTAGTAGTGATGAGTCCGATAATATGATCAAGAAGCTTTCAACAATCTTGTAAGGAAGTTCAACAAACTTAGATTCAGGAAAAACTCGTCAAGGATCCTCAAGTGCAACTAAAACTTTCAAAAAGAAAACAATACTTTCAAACCGGTTCGCTTCCAAAACTAGCTCAACTGATTTCGATCGCACTCTCTTAGTAAGATTAGATGTTTCAATGCCAAGGGTGGGGTCATTATCAAAATGAATGTGCTAACAATCTTAGAAAAGAGAAAAGAATCTTCTTGCTTGTCTCAAAGGATGACTCGGATGAAGAACAGGAAGATGAAGAAAAGAAGATGATTCAACTACTAATGCCAGAGCTCTCCTTATCCATCCACTTACTATGTTGATGACCAATGTTGGGACAACATTGTCAAAACAACATCGAATAGAAATCTTCTTCGACTATGATGACTGAGAACCGTGAAATTTTGGCACTAACCAAACCCGAAAAGTCGTGAATATCTAATGTTTTATGTCTACATGGATCTGGATTTTGATATAGATAGTCCGTCAAGAGGAAGTTAATGCAGATCAAATGGTGAAGGAACCGCAATGTATGTATGAGAAACTCTTCAAGAATGGAAGACTCTAAAACTCCTCAAGAAAACCGAGAAGGAGAACCACAACTGAAAGACACCATTGTCAAACTAGAAGTCAATTAACAAAAAGGACTCGAAATGCTCAAAGTAATCTCCGAGCTAGATAATGAAAAGAAGGTAATTGCAAAATGGAACTCTTCTACTTCTAGACTTAATGAGATGCTTGATGTGAACAATGATAGACCATCGTTTAGGGTACACAAGTAGTTGTGATGAACTTGGGAGCAACATGAACGACATCGTTGACACCGATACCTCAAAAGTTGTCAAACCCTTTCTCGAGCTCATAAAGGTCATATATTTGTCAAAGAAAAGCTTTGTTTGTGCACTTACGCCTTAAATCAGGTCACAAAAAGCCTTATCGCTTCAAGTACCAAAAGGACTTAAAGAGTGAATATGTTGATATCTCCAACCTCAAGAATCTCTCCACAATTCCCTCCCATCCAGCCAGCAGACAAAATAAAGGATGCTAGTCGAATGTTGTGATAACATCCACTTCAACAGAGAGAAAGATGTAATCTTAAGACTCTAAAGTGCTTTCCTAGCTCTCCTAAACAAGACAAATCTCCAGATGTATAAGAAAACACAAGAGTGTTTCAAACATGTGGGTAGCTAAAGAAAATCATACTTGCAATGTTGCTTTTTCATACTTCTCCTAACAATGCAGAAAATGGTACTTCAACAAGGGTTGTTCTAGGCACATGACCCAGAATCTCAAATCACAAACTTTGTAGCTCAAAGGATGTACGGTAACATATGGAGGAGGATACCAAAGAAAATACTTGGAAAGGGAACATCAGCCTTAAAGGATATCCAAACTCTCAATGTTCTTCTTGTTGAAGGGTTAATCGCTAATCTTGTTAGCATAAGTCACCCGTGATGATGATCCGAAAGTCAAGTTTGATAAACGTTCTTGCAAAGTTTATACTGTGTGGACAAATTAACAGAATGATGTGTGAGATCACAGACAATCGCTATGTGATGGATATTCCTCTCAAATGCAATGTTGCTCAACATGATGATGCAACACGTGGCATAAGAACTGGGACATGTCAACTACAAAACTGAGAAGATCATCAAAATAATGTGGTGACAGAGTGCCAAAGCTACCAATGTAGGGAAACATGTGTGTGGCTGCCTTATGGGGAAACAAACCAAGGTGACACATCACCACTTCGATCAAGGACAACAAAGAGGTACTTTTAATCGCTGAACTCCTCGTGATATGGATCTCATGGGCCTATAGAAGCTAAAAGTTTAGAGGAGCCCGTATATCTATGTTATAGTTGATGATTTCTCTAGATACACTTGGGTCAACTTCTTGAAAGAAAATCAAACTTTGAATCCTTCAAAAATGGCATACAAAATGTCAGAATCAAGACACTACTTGTTCAAAGAATTCGATCGACCATGGTAAAGAATTCGAGAATCAATTCTTTGATAAGATCGTGAAAAGAAAGGAATCATGCATGAATACTCTCCCTAAGACACCACAACAAAATGGTGTCCGAAAGGAAAACAGACTCTTCAAGAAATGGCTAGAGTAATGTTGAGCTCAATGAACCTATCAAAAGGTTATGGGCAAGTCAGAACACCGCTTGTCACATAATCAATCGTGTCTATCTTCGCCCATGGTCTCTAACCACTCCATATGAGATGTTGAAAGGTAGAAACCCAATCTCAAGTACTTTCATGTATTTGGATGTGTGTGTTACATACTCAATGATAGAGAACATCTAGGAAGTTTGATGCTAAAAGTGATAAAGGAATCTTTGTAGGATACTCTCAAAATAGTCAAGTTTATAGAGTATACAATCCTAGATTGCACTATACAAGAATCTGTGAATGTTTCCTTTGATGACTCGAGCCCTATGCCTTAATAAGATCTCGCAGTAATCGAATAAAGTTATCAATCAACCTCCGACTCTTCTACACATGAGAACGACGTAAACCGGGACTCGCCGATCAAAATGAAAGAACCCATGTCAGGCAATGTTGTGCCAACATCCTCAAAGGCAATGATGACTCAACATCAAACTCAACATCCTGTGATTTACTCTCATGATGAAGAACAAGCTGATCCTCATCAAACCGAGGTCTAATCGACAATCCATCCAAAGAACAATGTCGCACCTATGTCTCCCGACTCAAGAAAGGATCCTCCTCCTAGAATTGCAAAGATCATCCGCTCCCAAGTAATTGGAAATCCAGGAGGAAGGACATTGAGGGTAACACGCCAAAAAACTACAAGGAGACACTCAGACTTCAAATATGTCACCAGAAGTTCCTCGTGCTTTGTTTCGCTGATTGAACCTAAAATGTGAAAGAAGCTCTTCGATGATTTTTGGATAGAAGCAATGCAAGATGAACTTCGGCTTCTTCAAACAAATGAAGTCGGACTATTGTTCCCGCCCCCATAATATAAATGTCATAGGCACCAAGTGGATTTTCAAAACAAGAGTGATGAAAAGGGGATAGTTGTAAAAACAAAGCCGATTGGTTGCTCAAGGTTACACCCAAGTGGAAGGCATTGATTTTGATGAGACCTTCGCCCAGCTTGTTAGATTAGAGTCCATTCGCTGCTCCTAGCCTTAGCATGTTGTCTTAACATAAAACTCAAACAAATGGATGTTAAAGGAGCTTTGAATGGCTACATTGACAAAGAAGTGTATGTTGTACAACCTAGAGGGTTTGAAGATCCTTTATCCGACCATGTTTTTAAACCAAGAAAGGCCTCAGATGGTTTGAAACAAGCCCCACGCCTTGGTATGCTAGTTGATGTAATTCCTAGTCAAGTTAGGATTTAAAAGAGGTGAGGGAGATCAAACTGCTTATCCTCGTGAAAGGAAAAGACATCTGCATTGCTCAAATCTATGTTGATGATATTGTCTTTGGGGCTACTAACCTCTCCTTGCTAGATAAGTTTGTTCAAGCCATGACAGAACTTTTGAGATGAGTATGATTGGTGAACTCAGCCTTCTTCGGGGCTCCAGATACAGTAAACAGAAGGCCTCTTTATCTCTCAAGAGAAATATGCCAAGAACCTTATCAAAAATTTGGTCCGAAAATGCCAAACCTTGCAAAGACTCCCATGGCTACATCTCTCAAACTCAAAGAAACCGATGTCAGATTTATGTTGACCCAACATTGTACAGATCAATGATTGAAGTCTCTTATATCTTTCACCACCGTATCGACATCATGTTCTCTCGCTTGTGTAGCGCTGTATCAATCCAAGCCCAAAATATCTCACTTAATCGTCAAAAAGAATCATTAGATATATATCGTGAACCGTTAATCTTGGATTATGGTATGCATGTGATTCAAACACTAACTGGGATTTAGTGATTCGATTGGGTGACTTAGATGATCGAAAATCAACTAGTGGAGGTTGTTTTATCTTCGACCAAATCTTGTGTCATGGTATAGTAAGAAACAAAATTGCGTGTCTCTCTCTACCGAATCAATATGTAGCGGCCGAGTCAGGTGTCTCAATTAATTTGTCAACAATATGCTGCATGAATATGGGTTTCAAAGTGACACTCTTTGCTGTTTTGTGATAACCTTAGTGCCATTCACATATCCAAGAACCCTGCTCAACACTCACGCACCAAGCATATAGACATTCGACATCATTTTCTTAGAGACCTAGTCTCCAAACAAATAATTGACATACAACACATTGATACCACAAATCGCTTAGTGACATTTTCACAAAGCCCTTGCTAAAGAGAGATTCTTCGCTTTGAGAAGGTCTCGCCTTTGCACTATTTGATAGGATTTGTCGAAGCAATGTCGACATAACATCCTCGTCAACATTGTCTTCTATGCTTACCTAGTGTTGTCTTTCGTTATTCTTTAGTCTTTTCTCTTTCTTATTCTTGTGTGTCTATGTGTTTTTTGTGCTTCCGGTCGTCAATGGTCGTTCCTATTTGAAGCTTACAAGGGTGATGCTTAGGGTTTGAAAGGCTATTTGAAACCAAGGTTGAAAGGGATCGAGTCTCCGTGTGTTTGCTTTATGTAAAACCCACTTTTGTCGCTTTGCTATTTTTACTGCACTGACTCACTCTTGATGTTGCCTCCGTCTTTATGCTT
This sequence comes from Plantago major, assembly GCA_026545765.1. Lineage (NCBI taxonomy): Eukaryota > Viridiplantae > Streptophyta > Magnoliopsida > Lamiales > Plantaginaceae > Plantago > Plantago major. The sequence continues at coordinate 50,889 of JAIFAC010000167.1, read as the reverse complement.
AATAAATCTAATGAATTATGATAAAAGGGCTCAAGTGTTTCCGCCGAGGATCGTGTTAAGTGTTTCAAATACTATCCAGATATCGACGCCAATGTGTCATGTGTGAGGGTTGATGGCAGATCGAAACCGACACGCACAAAAGTGCCGATTCTCGTAAAGCTGCTGGTTCACTTTCTGAGTACCAAATTACCCAATGTGGTCAAAAGTGGTCTCATGGTCACCCCCACTCAAACTTATGCTAATTGTTCAATTTACTTCTTGAGGCAATGTTGAGTGTGTTTCTTTGGTATTCCTTCCTTTTTCTGTTTTGCCTGCAGCATCAGTGGTGTTAATCGAATCTACACATCTTGAGACTTGGTTTCCTGGCTGACTTACATTAAGAGTGGTCTGATATTCCTATGTTGTCATCAATGTTGAGCCAACATCCAGGTCAACATTGCCTGTGCTGGCAGTACATTCTTGCTTTGTTTTTGTGTGCTCTTTATGTGTTTTGGGTTGGGTTTGAGGGGGAGTAATTTAGTGTCTTGGGTATCTGGTAAAATGTAAAGTGTAAGATATAATATCTTACTCTTGATTTGCTTCCTTAAACAAAAATGTACCTCCCTAGGCTGAGTTTTGAGAACCTTCTTCATTCTTGACCTAATTGATACGGTGGTCATTTGCTTTCCTTAATCTCATATTAACAGCTGTGTACAGATCTTGGTTTGTGTTTTGATATATATGATTATGATCCTTGGAGCAAACCAACCAAAAACATTCATTCCTCCAACCATATTACCACTACCTCTCTCATTAACCCAATTCACCACCACTCACAAAAAACTGCCCCACCACTCACAAAAAAAAAACTGCCATCCTTCCAAACCACTCTCTTACAAAAAAAAAAAAAAAAAAAAAAAAAAAAAATCTTCCCTGTTTTTACTTCTTACTTCCTAAACTCTTCACCTTCCCCTCTCTTCACTCTCTTGTCTACCTACTCTCCCGCCCTTTCTCCCTCAACTAAAACTACTCTCCCGCCCTTTCTCCCTCAACTCTAGCTTCACAATCCAAACAATGTCGTCCCCGACAAAACCCGTCTTGCCCGGATTTTCATTGCAAACACCTGAGGGGGAGCAAGCTTATCCTCTTCCCATTCGTACGAATCAACCGGATTTTGAGATTCCACTATAATTGTGAGGATTCGAAGATAGTGAAAAACCTCGCCTCGTGCCAAAACCACCATCTCCAAAACCCAGATCGAGTCATCACCATCAAACCCCTCCGAATTTGCTTAAAACCCTTGTTAAATTGGGGAGCATGCCAGTCGACTTGCCACAAGATCTGAGGGATGATGATGAAAGCCCAATGGGATAGAGAAAGATTCTCCCATGGAGGATGTGGAAGATGTTGACATCCCAAATTCAACATGATCCGACAAAAACCCCAAAATCTGTTGAAGAAGATGTTGTACAACAACCGACAAACAGGGCAACGGCCATCGATCCGAATGATGAGAATCGACTAGCATGCATTCAAAATGTTGAGAAACCCGCAGATGAGCCTACCATTGAACTAGTCAAGTGGAAGATTGGCAATGATGACTCGAGAAAACGAAAGTGATCCAATGAATATAGATGAGGATGTTGTTGCAACAAATGCTCATGATGATAACAATGATGAAAGCTCTAATGATATGGAAGATTATGAGCCAGAAACTGAAGATGACTCTAAGGATGAGTCAATGGTTGAAGAAGAAGATCTGAGAAACTCAGATGAAAGCTCAGATGACACTGAAGATTATGAAGCTGAGACAGAGGAAGAATCTGAAGAAGAATCACTTGATGATGAGGATGTCATTCTTGGAGAAGACCAGATTGAAGACTCTGAGGTAAATGATCTATCCTCTGAACCTATGTTTACAGATGGTTCTGATTGGGATGAAGATGCGCTTTCATTTGTTCTATGATAACAAGAATCTAGAAAATATGAGAAAATCAAAAACAATGCTATAGATGTTGAGAAGATAATTAAAGAGGACTCATTTGAAGAGTATAACTTGGTTGCTATCCGAAGAAAAGGAATCTCTATTATGTCATACTCAATATGCTACATTTGTTCCTGAAATCATAAGAGAATTCTATGCCCATTTATCTGAGAATTTTGGTAGTGAAGGGCATCGTAAGCATCACTGTGTGTACTTGAGAGGTGATGTATTCTTCTTGACTTCTAAGGATATCAATATTGTGTCATAGAAATAGGATGAGATTGAGACTCGTGGAGGTAACTATGGATGAGATTGCAAGAGAGCTAATCGCAGGAAAACTAAAATCTTGGCCATCGGAACTCTAGATCTGAAATATTGTTGTTCTCTAGTATCCGTTTTGCCAGATCCGCTGCATAACCGGGTTGCTATCTTCCAATAACAACAAGCTCAAATGCAAGAGGCGCCATGTTGCTTTACAGTGATTAAAATGGGTTACAATGTCAACTCGAGAAAGGATTCTCAAGCATCTAGAAAATTCTAAGAATAGAGGGATCAGAGGCCATTTGATTCTTCCATCTACTATATTTGTGCTCTTCGATGCGTGGTATTGAGGTTAAAGCCAATGATGTCTATCATTCCAACTTTAAGTCCATCATACCACCAAACAACCATCGAAACACATGACAGATCTGTGATCTTCCTCGGTAGATCCCGATGTTTCGTGAACATGGATGTGGAGGAGAATATGCCTCTTTCATCGGGCAAAACCGATGCACCAAAAGCTCAGAAGGCAAATTTCAACATTCCAATGTCGATTTATATGTTGGGACAACATCGACTCTAACATTGAAACTCGTCATAGCCTATTTTAATCGAACAGACAAGTCGATTCGGAGCAAATCAATGGGCTTGATGAGCGATCTCAAATAATCAAGTTCGTAAATACTCTAGTTTCTTTTCTTTCCTCACAAAAAGGGGGAGAATAGATAACTTGAGTTCATTCTTCTTGAGTTTGAGTTTGTGTTGAACAATTTATATTTTGTGTTGGTCTGTAATATTTTAAATTCTCTTGAATATTCCTTAAGCTGTCTGGTTAAGGGGGAGATTTCTTAAGTTGTCTGGTTAAGGGGGAGATCTGATCTCTTGTAGTAGTTCTTAATCGCTTTATGTTCTGATCTCTTGTTTTGTTTTGTGATGAAAGACTAAGATTAAGGGGGAGATTGAAAGTGCAGCATGCACTTATATTTTGATAATCTTGTCTTTCAATAATCAGTTCCAAATTTGTGTTTGTTGTTGTTTGTGAAGCTGCAGGATTCTCAATGTTGTATAACATTGTGACAGGATAGAATTCAATGTTGGCATAACATTGAAGATATAGCATTGCCAGTACATCAAGACAAAGCACTTCGATGTGATACTTGGATTGGAAGTATTGACAAAACGAACAAAGAATTGATTTAAGGAAAAGATCACTTGTGGTGAAAGCAAGAAGGAATATATTTTATGAAGAATTGAAATATGGAAATTTCCTTCTATGCTGCTTTGAAGAAAATAAGTAAAGGAAAAATTGCCTTTGCTAAGATCCTATCGCTTTTGACATAGATGGAAGAGGTCACATCTCAAGTATATATATGCAAGGATTCAAAGAAAGCAATGTTTTTGAGCCTTTCTTGATGATCAATCGAGTTTTATTAAAAGAGTTTAGGCTTCTTGTTTTCTCGCTAGCTTTAGAGTTTGTCTAAGAGTATTCATTGTTGAATAACTCTTTCAAACATCGACCCAGAATAGCTTTTACCGCTGGTTCTTCTAGTATTAGTTTTGGTTGTTTAATCAATCGCTTGTGATTGTATTAAACCTATTTGATTAGATCTACTTTTCCTGTCAAGAGATATTTTGTTTATAGGCCAATATATTTTTCTATATATTGGCTTGGTAATAGAAGTTACATTATTCATCCGCTGCTATCTGTTTACTGTAGACAGTGTTGAACAACATTGTTGGCAACATTGTATATTGATCTTGTTTCAAAGTACCAATCTGGGATCTTAAGTTCTTAGAAGTTTCTTCATCATCATCAAGATTAATTCTTGTGAGACTTTTGCAGCCTTGTTCATCGCTCGATTTGATTTGACCTCTTCTTCGTAAGAAGAAGATTCATCAATCCTCTTACTAGTCTTCTCCTCGAGCCTTGGTACTTTGGAGGTCTTTTGCCATGGCCCTTGTTACCATTGTAGTTTCTTTAGTCGGTCATTGGAAGTAGCTACTATTTGCAAAGCAGCTTGATTTGATGAGGGATCATTTATTCTGAGTGGTGGCTGGGAAGTTTTCTTGTTTTCTCTTCCTTTCTGAGCGGCACCAACTCTAGATTTCTTCTTTCCTCTTCCTTGATCAGATCCAAATTCTTCCCCTTAGTCATTGTCGATCGATTATACCACAAAAGAATCGAGAGGGACTCAAAATTCTTTTAAGTAGTCAGAAAAGTGACCAACTTCAAGTTCAAATTTGAGCTCCCGATTTTGTTTGATAAGTCCCATTTCCTTATCGCTGAGCTCGCTTAATGGGCCTAGTATGGCATCCGCTTCCAAAGAAGGTAACTTGCCTCATGAAAAGCTTTTTCAGCTAATGACACATCATCATCCCTTACCATTCCTGCATCCTTCCGAGCAATGATCATACCGGTTGTTCTCGAGTGATGAGCTCAAGAATTTCTGATATCCGAGGGACGGAGGCAATTACTTCTTTGTTTTGTGAAGACATCTCCTTTTAAGATGTGCCAAAACTTGATATCTATTCATATATTCATGGAGTGGACATTCGCGCTTTGTTGAAAACTTGAGCAATTAGCTTCCTTTTCAGATGAGAAACCGCTATGTTCATTGCGTGTTCGCCAACGCCTTGTCTTCTTCATCATCCGAGTCCTCAAATAAAGGATCTTCATCCTCTCGGACTTTTTCAAGATTTTGCAAATTCAAAGAACCATCTCAGAGATGGGCTTCTTTTCTTTCTGAGAAGAGGATGGTATGTCTTTTGCTGATGATGCAGCCTTAGCATCATGCTTTTCTTTAGATACTTCTTCAGTATCTAGCTCCTTAGCAATAGCATTTACAGCATCATGGAGCTCTTTAACCTCAGAGTAAGCTACTGTCTCTTGTAAGTATTGATCTTGTAGTTGATTGAGCTTATCTCTGAATTTAACTAGCTCTTCTTCAAGTTGAAGATGGAGCTGTTGCTCTTCTTCCAACAGTTGTTTGAGTTGAGTAGTTCTGGTTTGAGTATTTAATATCTTCTGAGTTGTTTCCTCAGAGTGCTCAACTACTTGTTCAGTAGTGTCTTTTTGTTGTTGGGAAGATGGATGGGTAAATTTCTGAGGTGATGGAGGAGGGGATTGTTGTGATGTCCTCTCAGTGTGCTTTTTAGCAGCTGAGGCAATGTGTCCTTATGGAATTCCTCCCGTCCCTGGTGCAGGGGCATCATCATCCGTCATATCATCATCATCCTTTTTATGATGGTCAGAGGGAGGTTCATCAAAGTTATTCTCATCTATTTCTTCCTCCTCATCGTCTTCAGATACAAGATTAATCACTTCAGGAATAGTAATCTTCTGCCCATTAACCTCTTCTTGTTCAGAAGGAATAAATTGTAGTGTTCGGTGGATCGGCTTGAATGCCATCTCGCAATCTTGTCCACCATCTCGCTTCAAGGCTTGCAACAATTTGTGTGCCACTTCCTTGGAAAAATCCTTACGCATTAAGGTCGCAACTTTGTATTGTTCAGTAGGGAACATTGCGTGGATGTAGTTTTCCAGGTCAAGGCTCGTGCTCGTCTTGTTGATTGATCTGTGATTCTCAGTATTTCAGAGAGATCAGAGGACCTTAACCTTTGCCATTTCTTGAAGCATTGAATATGCTTTGGCAAGGTATGAGTCTTGAAGAAGGGAAGAAGTTTTTCATAGTCATCATTCAATTCTTCTCGCACTACTCTGAACCTGAAAGAGAGAGTTTTGAATTAGTTTCAAAACTTGTGTAGATATCTGAGTTTTAGAGTAGTCAAGTATCTGTGTTACCTGTGCAACAACAACAGGCTCAGATGGTTGGACTACTGAGGTTCCACGTGCCTCAGATATTTTGGTGTGAGGAGGAGACTTGGAAGTCTGATTCTCAACATCCTCTCTTTCTTTTTGAACCTGAGATTAGAAACATAACACTTAGGAAATTTTATCAAGAAAAAGTTCTATTTTCAGAATCAGATATCTGAGAGGTCAATTACCTCCACTATTGGAGGCTCAGACATTTCTCGTGAGACTTGTGCGCCTTTGGAAATTTTATTGTGATGAAGGTTTTGATGTCTCATCAATTTCCATTTGTTTTGGGGATTGAGCGGCAATTCTCAAAGAACTTCTACTTCTTTTTAACCTGCTTAAGTAGAAAGTGTTAGTTTGAGAAAATGATAAGAGACTTGTCCTTTAAAGAATATAGATATCTGAATGAAATACCTTCTCTGTATGTTCAGATATTTGTTCCTCGTGAGACCTTGAAGTCTCGGATTCTTCTCTCAAGAGATAGACTTTTCATTTCTTCATTTTTCTTCTCGTTGGAGCCTATTAGAAACAAACACTTAATAGTATTAGTCAAGTGTATAAAGCACATATCGAGATGTTATATCTTAAGGAACTGCTTCTACCCGTGAGATGTGCCCTGCTCCTTAAGTGGTGAGGCTATGAAATCCTCCTTCAGATTCTCGAGGCAAGCTTTGCAGCCTTCCTCTTGTTCTTTTGTTTCTAATTCAGCTCAGAATAAAGAATTTTTATTAGTTAACAAGATGTAAAATACAAAGAAATTACAAGTGCAAACCATTCACTAATCGAGCAATGTCAGTCGTCGAGTGGTCTCGAACTTGTGACCTTCCATGAGTTGGTCTCGTTGTTCCAGTGTTGCTTCTTTGTTGGAAGTTTGAGGTACTTCAACCTTTTCCTGAGTGTCTAACTCAGTTGCCTCCCCTGGTTGATCATTCTAAGTAGGTGTCTCAGTTTGATCTCTCTCTTGGAGTTGGGGAACCTGCTCATTTGCAAGATTTTCTTCAGCATGTTGCATTGCTGGCATGTCGAAATGGAGTTCATTTACCATTTCATCAACCACTTGTGGGTTGTGGTTGTTGTGGTTGTCTGGAAGCAGAAGTTTGAGCAGTTGAGAGTTCTTCCAGATTTTTAAGTGTGGTGTTGACATCAGCGTCTACCAACACTAGGTCACCACTCATCAGGGATTCTTGAAGTTGTTTATATGTGACTTTCCCTGATGGTGTGTTGGCACCAACAACCTTTGTTATAGGTGCTTGTTCAACAACTCGTGAGTCGTTGCTTTCTCAAAGAACCTTGACCTTTGTTCTTCCCTTTGCCTTGGTTACTTTTTTTCAAAGAACCTTGGGGATGGGATCTTCTCCTCGCTCGATTCATCATCAAAACTGAACAGAGTTATCAACAATCTCGCTGCTTCCGCAGAAGAGTTAGAAGTTTTTCAAAGATTTATGAGTTCATCGCCAGCGCTTTCACAATAGTCTTGACATTTCGTAAGCACTTTCTCTTGTCAATCTACTTGTTCAATAGTCGATGCCTCTTTGCAAAGATTGATGAGTTCATCCGCAGCGACGCCAGTATCCGGGAATCGACAACCTCAATGGGTGTGCTCGATTTGCTGCCAGACTTCTTCCTTGAAGTTCGGCTTCTTGGTCGCAACTTTTCCCTCAGATACCTCTTCGCCTTTCGCTTCGAACCTTTCCGAGATCCAAGAATCTTTTTCATCAAGTTGGTATACTCATATTTGCAGAGTAGGTTACCGTGGCAATATCTCGTTGTCTCTCGAGCTCAATGCCAAGACATTCCAAAGAAGTAGCTAATTTCCACCATAGCTTATCGTGGCTTTTGGCTCAAAGGCCCTTAACGATTTTAGGCTCAAAGCCTCAGATCTTCTTCACAAATTTCATGAAGGCGCATTTCCCCAATTAAAAGGGTTTTCCAGCCTTTTGTCTTGTCGCTCAACAAGAACATCATCATCCAAATGTTTTGGCTTATCCGGTCAAGACCTCCTTGTAGACCATCAAAGCCTCCGTGGAAGGATACATGCTAACACATCCCAAAGGACCAAAAGATGTCCGGTCCTTATGTCGAAGTTTAAAGTCGATGGGTGTCCGGGTTTGTCAAGATCACACACATTATCAGACAGCTTGTTTCACACCTTCAAGGAGATCTTCATCCTCAGTGTCAATCTCAAAATCCTTTCCAAGATTTTGAAGTTCAAACAATTCACAGAAGTCGCTTCGGCCCAACAAGATTTCTTGTCCTCGACTTTGGTCTTGATAGACACTATCTCAAAGCCTTCAGAGATCTTGAAATAATTGTGGAGTTGTTAAAACTCCGTAACATCTAGTGAAGAAACTCCATCGAAGAGCAGATAGAAAACCCTTGATTTTTGCCTTTTCAAGCATATCAAGTACTAACTTCCCGTCATTGGTTTTCTATCATGCTACCAGTATTCCTCAATCATGGCACCACCCCAAATCATCCTGTGATTTGAAGTCCAATGATCAGGGTCGAATTCTCCGATCAACCGATTGTTAGTAATAACTAGCACAGGTGCTTGCTTTTCAGCAGTACCAGTAGTAGTAGCTTGGGATTTCTGAGTAGAAGCACGTTTGGGAACCATCTCTTTAAATAGTGAGGTCTTTGAAAAATGAGAAAGAGATTAGGGTGAGAGATTAGTAATTCATTGTAAAACTAATGAGATTTGTAGAGGTTGAAGAAGAGTTTTTGCTATTTTTGTGCAAGTCCGTATGTTGGATTAGGCGAAAGTAATTTCTTTTGCCAAAATCCCATATATATATAGCAATGTAATCTCCACAAACATATGCATACAAATTAATTTTGTGTGCAAGTATCTGTGAATTGCAGGAAGGCGTGAGTGAAAGCTTGTTCGGCATTAAATGCATAGTGGGCCTGGCGAATTTTAACCCACTATTTACCGAGAGTTAATCTTCAGAAGATCAATCGCCCAATTCATCAAGGGTCACCATTGCTTTTTCAAAGAATGATCACAATCAACAAATGTAATTGTGCCCATTTAATGAATTTTGGCATTAGCTTTCAATCACATTTCAGATGACCAAGAACACTGCTTGCATCCGAATTTATCTCACATTTGGTATTTGTCCAAGTTTTACACAGTAGATAGAAATAATACAAATTTCAAGAGAGTAGTCGATCGCAGACTTGTACTATTCTCTTTGTGTTCCCTCATCGAGTGATCCAGATATCCGAGTACCAAATCTGTAAATCTTTGAATGTGCTTTACCCTTTAGCCTTTAGTTTCGGATACCTGCTCCAGATTTCTCTTCTCGGATACCTGCCCAGATAATTCTTTTCCGGATAATTGCTCCAGATACCTCTTCTCTCTTCTTTGATATCTTCTTCGACATCTCTTTCCGAACTTTTTCAGTTCTTCGGTAGCTCCATTAGTCCAAGATCGTGTCTTAAGGCTAAGAATCTACTTTCTTGTAGTGGCTTAGTGAAGATATTTGCAAGTTGGTCTTCAAGCCAATCTTGAGTATCTCTATATCGCTTTTTCAACATGGTCTTCGATGAAGTGGTGTCTAACATCAATGTGCTTTGTTCTTGCATGAAACTTAGATTCGAGTTATGGCAATGGCACTTGTGTTGTCACGGAAAATGGGAGTTTTCTTCATCGAGTCCATAGTCTTTGAGTTGTTGTTGTATCCACAATATCTCACAAGCACAACATCCAAGAAAGAATATATTCAAATTCCGTGGTAGATGTGGCAATTGAATTTTGTTTCTGTCAACCATGATATTAATCTAGCACCAAGAAATTGACAAGTTCCCGAGGTGCTCTTTCTATCAAGCAAAGGATCCAACATAGTCAGCATCCTAATAGCCAACCAAACTCAATCCACTCTCTTTTGGATACCACAATCCAACTTCTACAGTACCTTTTACATACCTTAATATTTTCATAGCAATGTTGTAGTGTGACTGCATTGGATTTGTCTAAAATCTAGCACACACTCCAATTGCATATTGAATATCAGGTCTACTTGCAGTGAGGTATAGTAGAGACCCAATCAATTTCCTATACTTGTGTTCTTCAACACTCTTGTCAGATTCAGTATAGGTCATTTTGGTTCCAATGCTCATTGGTATCTTAGCATTCTTTTCAGAAGGCTTTAGATTGAACTTATTGAGCATATCCTTTGCATACTTTGTTTGACTAATGAATATTCCATCATTGAGTTGCTTGACTTGTAGCCCTAGGAAGTAATTCAATTCTCCCATCATGCTCATCTCAAATTTACATTTCATGAGTTCAGCAAAATCTTCACAAAGTTGTTTGTCTTTAGATCCAAATATAATGTCATCAACATATACTTGAACTAAAAGTAGTTTCCCATCATGGTTCAATGTGAAGAGTGTTTTATCAACATCTCCTTTCTTGAAACCACTTTCCAGTAGGTATTTGGCCAATGTATCATACCATGCTCTTGGAGCTTGTTTCAGCCCATACAGAGCTTTCTGAAGCTTATAGACCATCCTACTTTCTGAGGAAACTTCAAAACCTGGTGGTTGCTCAACATAGACTTCCTCAACCAGTTCACCATTTAGAAATGCACTCTTGACATCCATCTGATAAACTGTAAATTCATTATAAGCTGCAAAGACTAGAAAGAGTCTTATTGCATCCAATCTTGCAACTGGTGCATAAGATTCATCAAAATCTAGTCCTTCAGTCTGGGTAAATCCCTTGGCAACCAACCTAGCTTTGTTTCTGGTTATTTCACCAGACTCATTCATTTTGTTTCTGAAAACCCACTTGGTTCCTATTACAGATATTCCACAAGAATGGAACCAGCTTCAGATTTTATTTCTCTCAAATTGATCCAACTCTTCTTGCATTGCAGATCCAATCTTGATCTTTTAATGCTTCTTCTATAGTCTTTGGTTCAATTTTTGAGATGAAACATCCATAGAGACAACTTGCATTTTCAGCGATTGCTCTTCTAGTTCTAACTCCTTGGTCTATGGGACCAATCACATCTTTTGAAGGATGATTTCTTATCCATTTCCTAATGGGTTTTGAACTAGTAGGATCAATATCAATTTGATTTGAATGTGAATCAATATCATCTTGATGAGATACTTGTGCAGTATCTGGGATATCTGACACATGGGTAATGTCATGGATATCTGACACTTTTTTAGTGTTAGAGATATCTGGATCTTGCATTTCAGCAATCTCATTCTCAGATACCTTTTCATAGGAAATTCTTCATCATGTCTTAGAGTCATCTGGTTGTTACTAAGCATAGGTTGCTTTTCATCGCCGACTCATCCTCTATTTGAATGATAGAATTGTTTTCCGAGGATCCTTTTTCGTAATCTTTAATTATTAGTTCTTGAACCTATCTGAGAGATCATCATTCAAGAGTACTTTCTTGTTTCCTTCATAGAATACTACACGAATAGATTCTTCGATCTTTTGCGTTCTTTTGTTATAGATTCTGTAGGTTTTCCTATTCAGAGAATAACCAAGAAATACTCCTTCATCTGCCTTTGGTTGAAATGTTCTCAAGTATTCTTTTCCATTGTTAAGAACGAAACATCTGCAACCAAACACTCTTAGATGTTTGATACTAGGGGGCCTACCAATGAAAAGCTCGTACGGAGTTTTGTCATGGTGTTTGTTAATCAGACATCTATTTTGAGTGTAGCATGCTGTGTTTACAGCTTCAACCCAATAGATTTCACTTATTTCAGTGTCAGTAAGCATTGTTCTTGCTGCTTCTTTCAGGGTCCTATTCTTTCTTTCAGCAACACCATTTTGTTTTGGTGTCCTTACAGAAGATAGTTGATGTTGTCTACCTTTTCAAGTACAAAACTCTTTGATGTACTGGTTCACAAACTCAGTACCATGGTCTGTTCTGATTACAGATACCTTGTCATTTTTCATGACTTCGAGCTTATTCAGCAAGTTAGGTATCTCAACCCTTGCATCAGATTTGTGTTTGAGAAAGACAACCCAAGTGAATCTTGAGTAATCATCAACAACAACCATACCATACTTCTTTCCTGCATAACTAGTTACTGAGGATTCAAACAGATCCATATGAAACATTTGCAGTGGCCTTTCACTGGAATGTCTAGTTTTAGACTTGAAAGATGTTTTGGATTATTTTCCCATTTGGCAAGTTGAGCATTCACCTTCTTTTCTATATGCCATTTTGGGTAAACTAACCACCAACTCTTTCTTGGCTAGTTTATTCAGAGTTTTGAAATTCAAGTGACTCATTCTTTTATGCCATAGCCAATTTTCTTCAGTGTGGTCAGATTGACTCACCATGAGACATTCTTCGGTTGTGGCGGATGCCCAATCAGCAACATAAAGATTTTCTTTACGCCTTGCAACCAAGACTGTCAGCTTTGACTCATTGTCAATCACTTTACATAGTTTTGACTTGATCTTGACAGTGTACCCTTTGTCTACTAGTTGACTCATGCTTAGGAGATTATATTTCAATCCCTTTACATGAAGTACTTCAGAGAATGTGAGGGCGCCGAACTTCAAATTGCCAAAACCTATGGTTAGATTTTCATCTCCTCCAGCAAACCTGATAATTGGACCATCATTGCAATTTTTGTAGTTAATCAGATTTGCTTTGTCTCCTGTCATGTGCTTCCCACATCCACTATCAAAATGCGACTTTGAGTTAGTCTTTAGAGTGTTTTGCACAAAACAGGAAACAGGAGATTAGGTTCTCATACCAACAATACAACCATCTGGATTAAAGAATCTTCCAGTAGGAATCCATTTTTGAATGAATTTCCTAGGAACATTCTTTTGTCTAATAGGAACATAAGGAGGAATCTTAGTTAAATGATTAGTATCATTGTTGTTAAGAACTATTTTCTTCCTTGGTGTGTTCCTAGGTGCTCCATTTGGTGCTTTCAGACACTGCTGCTTTTCGAGTCTTTTCAAAAACTTAGCTTTCTAGCGATTTCTTCTAGCCCCGCATTGATTTTCATGGCTTGATTTATCTTCCACTTCGATAATTGTTGGAGCAATTTAGCTTTTAACCATCGTTCTTGCTCTTGTTTGTATTCATGAGCAAGTTGTTTCCGATGGGTTTATAGCCAATACCATTCCGAGCACGATGTCGCTCGAGATCTCTTCTCGCAGCTTTGCTAGTCTCTCGATGATCAATTTTCTTTCCGTAAAACGTGACATAAGAAAATTTACTACCCCGTAATTTTTCCTTTTTGAGAGACATAGATCGTGGGTGATTGCACTTCTCGTTGTTATGTTTCTTTTCGTAGACATTTCCACGCTTTTGACTTGTTTTTCCCACAAAGGCTTGGTCGAATCGCTTTTCCTTTGTCAACAATCTTAGCTTTCAATCGACATCAGATTGTTCGGGAATCACCTCACGAGCATCGACGAATGTTAGTCCTTCATTACTCTTATTCAGAGTGGTGGAACTATCTGTGTGTGTGTCCAGCCCAAGTCCTCTCTTTTCTGAAGTATCTCTTAAATAAGATTGCACTTCAGTAAGAGTGTCACTAGCTTTGGCGTAAGATTGAAAGGATAGTTCTTTCTTTTTGAGTTCCTTATTTTCAGAAAGAAGACCTTCACGTTTCTTTTGAAGATTTGCCATTGCTTCTTTATGTGACTTTTCGGTCTCAGATATCGAGCCTTGAGAAATGCATTTTCAAAGATCCTTTTCTCGATATCTTGATTAATTTAGAATTTTCCTTTGCAAGAGAATTCTTTTCTTCTTCAAATTTTCGCTCTAGCTCGAACGTTAGAAATTCTCTTTGTAAAGATCAATTTCTTTTCCGAGATTTTCCAGCTTTTTTGATTCCTTCACATCACTTTCATAAGTATAACAGAAGTATGTGTTACCTCATCACCATTAGACAAGGTTCAATGTTGAGATATCCGAAGATTTCTTCACCATTCCACACTTCTTTCTTCTTTTGACCAAAGTCAATTACTTCATGAGAAACACCGATATTTCTCGAGAAGGCAAGGTGGAATCATCTCAATCCTCATCCTAATCGAACTCAATATCTAGAGCATCCATTGAGTTGAATCTTTTCCTTTCTTCATGAGCATAGCTCTTCGACTTCTTTTGAAGATTCTTTTATAATTTTGTCACCGCCTTAAATTTGTTGAAGGCAGATAATCCTTCTTGAAATGACTAGGTTTATAATAGAAACATATATCATTTCCAATTCGCTTCCTCAAGATTGATGCTTTCTCGAAATGGTTTGTTCAACGAGCTTTGTATATTTTTGTATCGGTGATAGTTTGAGCCTAGATGCTTTTTCTTCTCTTTCGCTTTTCTTCTCTCAATTTCTCGATCGACATATTTTTCCATTTGCTTTACAAAGAAGAGCATCCTCACCACATCCTTCCCTTTCTTCTTTTCAAGTTCCTCGAGCAACTAGAGCAACACTGCAATTTCTCGCTTGTTTGTTCCTTTGAGTTGTCTCATAGTCAACGTGGCAAGGTGAGAGAAAAGTTCCACAGAGTGATATATGGCATTCCTTGGTTAAAGTAGAAAAACTTTGTGTGTTCCCAGTTATGATTTATACTTCTCACAATGGTTTTAATCTTTTCTGACTGGGTATATCTATTATTTTCTCCAAGTGCAGCCATGTCACTCATGAGTGTTGTAAACCGGAAATCTAGTTCTTCAAGAGTCTCTGTGGGACCTTGTTTGAAAATTTGGAATTTTAGCTTCAAAACTTCGAACTTATTTTCCTTTGTTTTTCAAAGGCTGCAGATTTCTTCAATCACTTGCCGTGCCACTTTCTGCTTTTGCACCCCAGCTTTAATCGTATGTGCTCCGAGTAGAACGATGATGATATTACGAGCCCGTCCATCCAATCTATTTCTCTTGGCATCTTCCGATGTCCGAGATCTTCGCTGGTTCAGAATAACTCGACCGCGTGTCTCCCACCGTCGATGCATCCGTCAGTGAAGACCTATCACTTTGTTCTCTGTCTCTACCATCGTAAACCTCTATGACTTGCTTGAGTTGTTGAATGACTATCGGGCCATTCTTTATTACTTCAATCATTTCACACCGATGGCTTCTAGGTGGAGCATCATGTTGTTCTTCCATTTCTCATAATTCTCTGGCTTGAGAATTGGGGCGTCACTTAAAGACATCCTGCAGCAAACACACTAAACAAACGAATCAAGTGTAGGTGAAAAGCAGTTAGTGGGCACTTATCTAGGATCTAGGTTTGGGAACCTTCTGCTCTGATACCACTTGTTGGTCCAGATAACGGCAAAGTAAAAGACTAGACGGGGGGTGAATAGTCTTTTAAAACTTTTGTCGATAAGCACAGTTTCTCAGATATCTGATACTTAATTTCAGAGAGCGGAAGACTTCTGAGATAAGTGCACGTGTTCAGCAAGATAAGTGTAAGTACTTTGCAATATAAGTAAAACAAGTAATAAACTGCATAAAGTAAATAACACACGTCTTTCTATAGTGGTATCTGAAGGTGGCGTAATCCTTCAACTAATCCACTTCGGTCTTTCACAGACCTAGAATCCACTAAGATAAATGAGGTAACCTTATAGATATCATTTCTTAGATTCCTAAAAGCACTAGGTTCCCAACCAAGTGTTCCCCCTGAGTTATTCCCGCTTTCTACAAAATCGCATCAGACTCAAAAACCTTTTTGAGCTATTCCTTAGCTTCCCAAGCTAAGTACTTCCTGTGCTCAACAACCTTGGAGTTATTCCTTAGTTTCTCAAATTAAGTACTTCATGTACTTAAATCAAATTCAAACTATTGATATCTGAATATAGTACTGTAGCAGGTTTGTCTTCTTCTTCAAAAGCTACCGTTTTTGTTCAGACATTTTTGTCTGTGCATTTAATGATCGTATTATATTTTGTCCTCAGAGTGCCAACGGAACTATGCATGGTATCAGAGATCTTTATACAATCAGAGCTTTCTGAAACTTTGCATGTTCTTTTCCAGAGATCATCATAGCTCCAGATACCACTTGTTTAAACAACTTGTTATAATATGTTTCTTTTTCAGAAGCATATTTTATGTCCAAGGTATCTGAGTGTAGATATCTGTGGGCACTTTCCTTGTCTTAGAAACCTTTTATTCTCAGATATCTTTTGTAACTCGTGTGTTTCAAAACACTTGTTTCTCCAAGATATCTGGACACAAGTATCTGAAAAACCTCGTTTTTAGCAATCTTGTGCAGTTTTCAAATCTTCAACTCCGCTGAACTTTTCCTCATTGGATGCCTTCTTCGGTCTTCTTCGTAAAATAAAATTACATTTCGAGACCTAACATCCTATACAAGATTTGCTAGACTATCATACTTAGTGAGTTTCCTCTTTTACAGTGTTCAAGTGAACTAAGAGTACTATTCACCTTTCTGAGCTAAGATAAGTCATTAGGTTGCTGATCAAAATCTAAACAGATATTCCTAACAAATTTCCCATTTTGATCACCAACGATGACTATCCGACCTATTACAACCGATAAGGAAACAATCCACCACTTAATCATTTCTTATGATCTTTAATTCATATAATTATGCGTAAAGTAAACATCAACCAAATCACAAGGTGTGATCTTTGCTGACAAGTTATATTTTATATAAGAATGATATCTAAGAGTAAGTTCATCAGATATGATACAAAGAAAGCTTACAGGTAACTTTTTCAAGATTTAACAGATAAGAGCAATCAGCAAAATCACAGAAAACTACTTAGTCAAATAGAACAACAGGAGTTACCAAGCTCCAAGTGAACATTCTAAATGACAAGTCTTCAAGTCTTCAAAATTCTTCAAGTCTTCAAAATACCCATGGATCACCGCAAATTTCCTATCACCAAACATTTTATGTCATCGAGTAGTCATAGAGAAGAGTTCGATAATCATCTCGTGTCTCCGCAAATCCACGACTTCCTTGTAGTGGGATTTCTCGACAAAATGCTTGACCCATACGTATACTTTTCCCATTTCTGTGCATGCTCGATTCGATATATGATAGCTTGAAGTATTCATAAATGATCTTCGATATCTGATGTCACCCTTGTATTGATTTTCAGTTAAGTAGAAGGACTCATAGGGTTCCACAGAAAGTCTTGCTCTTGTGCCTGTTCCAACAAGGTTGGAAATTCTGTGCACATCATCTGGCTTTCCATAAGGACATTCATCAGAGAGGTCCTTCTTCATGGCTTCAGTTCTCTTGATTACTTCAAAATCCAACCATGCTTTGATGTGGTTGGTGTTAATGATCTCTGCTGTGCCACTCCATTCCATCTTTTCCAAAGCACTTCATTCCACCGTATCATAGGCCTTCTGTAGGTCCACTTGAATCATGCATCTCGGGGAGATATTTTTCCTGTCATAGCCTCGCACCAACTCACTAGCTAGCATAAGGTTATCATGAATTACCTTGCCTGGGAGGAAAGCAGATTGGAATTCGTCAACAATGGAGTTGATGACTTTACTAAGTCGAATGGTGAGTATTTTTTATATTATTTTGTACAATGTAGTACAACATGATATCGGTCGCATCTCCTTCATAGTGCTTGCACCTGCTAATTTCGGTATTAGCGTCACTAGGGTGCAGTTCACCGCCTTATACATTCTCCCATTCTCGAAAAAATCCTGAACTGCAGCTATGACATCCTTTTTTATAACCGTCCAAGCAACTTTGAAGAAGCGAGCATTAAACCCATTTGATCCCGGGGCTTTATTATCCCCGATGCACTTTAGCACAACCCATACTTCCTCCTCCGTCACCCTGGATATGAGTCCTAGTCTCTCTTGTCTATTCAATTGTGGTCCATTTCGAAGAGCCTCAATATCAATACCCTGAAGGTTAGGAGATTTTGTACCAACAAGTGCTTTGTAAAAGGTGATTACCTCCATCTCCAAGTCCCTATGCTCCATGATCACCTCTCCATCAGCGCGAATCAGTTTTTTCATACCAACTTGTCTATTCTTCTCCTTAACCTTGGCATGAAAGAAAGAATTATTACCATCACCGACCCAGAGCCAATGCACCTTTGCGTTTTGGGCTTGAAGAGATTCATCGATTTCATTCCATTTAACAACTTCAGCAAGTAAGCGTTTCACATTGTCAATACGTTGCACATCGAACCTGTCAATGAGGAGATCATTATGTGCATTAAGAAGCACAATTCGAGCACTTGCAAGGTGCTGCATTGCCCCCGAATGTTGCCTTCCCAATTCCCTCATACATGGTTGTAAGTGGATCAGCCGTCTCCAAACAGTGAACATCGGTTGCCCCTCCTCCCCATTCGGTCAGTGAGTTCGCAGATTGTTCAGGAAGCAATCGTGCGACGCGAGACTATTAATGAAGCGGAATTGATGGTATTTAGGTCTAGTAGGAACCTCAATCTGTAAATGCAATGGGGCATGGTCAGAAATACCCGGTTCCAAAGCTCTCAAGATCATAGAATCAAACTTTGAAACCACTCAGGATTACATAATGCATGGTCGATTCGAGAGTAAATAAGTCCATTTGACCACGTGTAGTGATCTCCAATCTTGTCCTTCGCAACTAAATTCATATTCTCCATCATGTTGCTTAGGTCCCGGAACTCAGCCTCTCTTACAGGATGTCCACCAATGCGGTCATTGTAGTGTAGCACATTGTTAAAATCTCCAATTGCCATCCATGGGGTACCATTCTGTATTGTTAGATTCTCCATATCTCTCCATAATTGACGTCTTTGTTCAAGAGTATTATGAGCATAAACAAATGTGATCCACTGAATCAGCCGACCATCCAGAGTATATACTCCACAATTAATAAATTGATCCGATGAGTCAACCACCTGAATATCCACTTTGCGTTCATCCCATAGGATCCAGATTCACCCATTCTCATGCTTGTCATAATTATCAATATAGTTCCAGTTATTTCCTAATCGAGCACGAACTCTCGACATCTTATTCTTCTTTACCCTTGTCTCCAAGAAGCGCCCATCAAACGTTATGCGGTGAGACGGAGCCAATCTCACGAAATTTCACCGCTTGTAGCCCCTAATATTTCAAATAATCATATTATTCGGTTTTGCTCAGCCTCAGAACCATGCAAAGTGTCCAAGGCTGCAAAACCGTTTCGCAAAACCACCTCCGAATCTATGTGTTCGCCAAGCCGTGGCTCTACCGCACTTCTCGGCAAAAGTTACTATTTCAGGATCAATATTCAAGATTCGTGAACCTCCCACCGCACCTGCATTCTCATTCCCATCCGCCGCTCCCAATATTATGTCGTTGCTCAATTCCTCCATTTTGAGCCCGTTTTTCCCGTCATTGCCTAGTACCGGCCACCGCACGGAAGCTTCCTAGCATCATGTCTTACTCGCCATTGCTGTCCTCAGATTACTTACGGGTCATACCGCAGTTCTTCTAATGCCTCTTGTCTAATGCCCCAATTAACCGACATTTATCACGTAATCTGAGCTTGCCATTCAGATTCTACCAATTGCTCAATGCGCCTTCTTATTATCCTTGATGACAATGGTTTGTTTCAATTCTTCGTTACGCTAACTCTATCATCACACGCATATGTGACCCTCACTTTTTGCAAGGCATTATCGCTTACCATCGGCTTCCAATCAGATTCGATATCTTTGCTAAACTTCGTTCCCCCCATAGGTGCAATGGTAAGCTAGGGAATTTAACCCACACCAGCATAGTACGAAGTAAATCCTCTTTGAGTGAGAAGTTCTGAACCCACCTTCGAAACATTATCGTGTTACCAAAATAGAATAAGGACCATTCTTCATAATACCATTAATGGCTTCCTTCGTAAATCTTATGATGAAATACCCTTCTTCGTTATAGAAGATTTCCGAAGTTTAACAAAATTCCAATTTTTAGTCATGAATTGTTTCACGGCGTGCATCGACAAATCACACCCCAAAACAAAGAATATTAATGAATTTTCCCAATATTTGATCTCAGCTTCCACATCCTCATCATCGATTTCAACCTCAACACCATCATTCTTCGCCACAGGGGTGATATAGGGGATTTTCTGTCCATTATCAGGCAACCTGTTTCTACGTATTATGTCCACCCATAGCGGCGGATCACTGTTTTCGCAATCGAGTCATCTACGGTAATTCAACACCTTTCCCCGCCTTGTAGGGTTTCGCCCTCCTAATTCCTCCAATCAATCGCCTTATCACCATTCGATCGTCCATTCTCCCTATCATCACCGATTCACTTATGATCATGGAATTGTTCGGGCTATAGTCTCATCACAACCGGAGATCGATGTCTCGAAGCCAGTTCTATTCGATTCTGCTCTCCTCGTTATGCTCACAGCTTGATGCCCCTAAATTTTCATCACATCCGTCAAGTGGCCGGATTGCCATGTTTCTTCTAAGTACCACGGGTCGCAGAATGTTCTGCACCTTTTTTCTTCGGAGACATGTAAAATATAAATTTTGCATACTAATAAACATAACAACACCTATCCATTTACAATATTAAACCTACATATATAAAAATTATTTATTATTTATCTCCATCTTCATTCCCGATATTAATTGATTATCTGTTTGTATTAATAAAGAAAAATCAGTTTGCCGTATTTTTTTATGATTTATTTTTTTACGTTTCAATTGGTGTTTCTCAAAATATGGAGGATGGTCCAAGATATAGAAAAGTACTACCCCTGGTCTTTTAAAAACATCCTAAGGAGACTTTTTTTTCGAATTTTGACCGTAAATCACATGCAAAAAGTATAAAACAAAGTTATATTAGTAAAATATACTCAATTTATTTTCATAATATAATTTTATTTTTTTCGTGTAGTTTGAGCGTAATTTACGGTCAAAGTTCGGAAAAAAAGTCTCCTTAGGAAGCTTTTAAATTAAAAGACCGGAGGATACTTATTTATGTCATAGTTATCATGAGAATAAGTTTGAGTGTACATCTCCAACAAAATTAAAACATTTCGATATAATAAATAGATGTTGACGAAGTTGATTATATACTCTAAGGACAATATTAAGCTAATCCAAGATTACAAGAATGAAACTCATACATAGACCATTCCCAATGGGTCATGGTGATGGCCGTGAATAATAACGACCGTGAGCCACGGCTGAATCTGGAAAAATCATGTTCAATGGGTCGTGGCCACGACCCTGAATAGTGTTTTTTAATTTTATTTTTTTCTAAAACATATTTATCATATCATAAAAGTGTTTAGAAGATGAAATTAATAAAATTACATTTATGAATATATTTTTTTAATTAAGAGTATAAAAAGCGTAAAATTTAAAATGATCGAAATATAGTCAAGAGTTGTCTCTATTTGTAGAGAACGAAAAAATATGAAAGTCGTTATAACTTTTATATTTTATATTTTATAAATTATAAAGAAAATATAATAAGAAACAATAAAAAAATATAAATAAGTGGTCCGCCATCCCACGGCGGGATTCTTGTTCGCCCACCATTGGGCAATGTGGTGGACGCCAACCATGGCCACTCCAATTTGGAGTGTTCTTATATAATTTAACATTAGCTTAACGCTTAAAGTCAGGTTAATTGGTATCTATATATGAATTTTGATTTAAGGGATTTGCACTTTCATACATGTTCGTGTATCGGCAAACCTTAGTTAGAAAAATTATTAGACAATAAGATATTAAATTTCACACCATATCTATATAAAGGATAAACAAATTTCCTATTATATATTCCAGCGCATACATTTTTCTATACATGTTTATTAAGTTATGACAATTCACAAGAGTCAGGAACACTCTACACTGATGTTCCGTCATTTTACTTTAGCATGGGTCGGGTTCTATCCAACCTAGAGTCAAACCCGTTTGAAATAATGAAGTTCAGGTCCGGATTGGGCATATACTTGATCCCGTTCCAAACATTTGTGACAACCCGAACTACAACCTTTTATGGTTAAGTTAGTAAAGCGTCCCAAGGGGCACACACCATCGTAGGGGTTGTTGGGAACCAACCCAGTTAACTGAGTTATACACTTTTGTATTTTATTTCGTTCAATTGAGTATAAGTTATCGATTAACGTAGTTAGATGGGTAGGGACCCAACCGTTCAGTCAGTCCTACCCCTTTCAAAAGCATACACGTCATGATGAGTTGCATTTTACATTTTCTATAGTTACCATAACAAAGACACAGTGATATAGTATTGGACAAAGGAGTACACGTAGACACCACGGCCAATGTTGTTTACAATGAATTTTGACCATCTTATTTTCTTAATTAATTTATTCCATCATCACATTTCTATAAAGTAAACTATACCGTGTATCGCCACGGGTTAATACTAGTTTACTTTTGGGAGAGCTATGATTGACTACAGATTGGCCCTTGTTTTTTCATCAAACCAACATTGCTTTACTGCGTTACCAATGAATACAAAAAAGTGTTGAAATGCCCAAAAAGGCATTACTTTACAATGTTACGTGAGGAAGGTAGCATAGCCATGTCAGGCTATATCAAGCTTCATTCCCACTTTCAATGTCAATTTGTGCAATTTACCACAACCAATTCCCACGATTTGCCCCCATGATTGGCGCAATGCCCAACATACAGTGATATGAATTGACTGGCATTTCTATAATCATGCCCAGCTTGCATGCCCCCGTTCCCATGCCCGGCTTATGTGCCCAACATGTATGCCCGTAGTATATTATATATAGAATGATCAAACTTAGGTGTCCGATTTCCATGCCCAACTTGTGTGCCCGGCATGTATGCCCGTAGTATAGTACATATAGAATGATCAAACATAGGTGCCCGACTGCCGGTTCCCATGCCCGGCTTATGCGCCTGACTCCACTACCCATAAAGAATTATTGCATTCGCCATCTCATTTTCATATCTTTTTTTCTTACAAAACATTACATGTTTAATCTTATTAAAAATTTACACTATAATTAATAGTTCTATGATAATTTTAAATTAGTAATTTATAGTTTTTTTCTAAAGACAAGTATTTACTCCATCCAGAAATAACTTTTCATTTTTGACATTTTGGGTGTCCCGAACAAAACTTCTCATTTCCATTTTTAGCAACAAACCATCTAACTTTAACATTTTTTTATTGAGCAAATCTAACTTTAACATTAAATATACTCAAGATTAGACCCATTTACATTATTTTATCCAGACCTAACGGTACTATTTTATCCAAAAGTAATACAAACCTTATTTGCGTGACAGAGGAAGTACTCACTTGGTTTTTTATAAAACTTTTCATTTTAACTTTGACCGGTCAATTATCTCCGACTTTGACTACGAATTACTCTAAAATGATAACAATAAATAATTTAATAAAATTATATATTGAAAATTTAATCACTCGCTTTTTCCGAAGTAATCACAAAACAGATCTGCAACTGGAGAGGGAACAGACTATAATCACTCACTTTTCCGAAAATATATTAGTCCCTGATGTTTGTAATTTTGTATGTTAATCAATAATCACTCATTGATTTTTTTTGAAAAGTTCAAAGATTTTATTGAGTAAATTCTTAGTATACACAAGATGTGTTACATAAGAAGTTCCACAAACAGTAAACAAAACATCTCCTTCACCTCATGTTCCTAAGTCAACTCCATCAGAAACAATAAATTGAGGTGTACTGGGAAGGTGTGGCGTGAATTGAATTTAAATTGAGTAGGGAATTGATTATATTCTCTCAGCTAGGGTTTAGGAAAACTTAGTTGCAAATTGACCCCAAATGCACTCAAGTGCAGTCCAAAAAATGAGAATAAGAAGAAGTTGTGCAAGTCTATATTGGCCCACATATTCTTGTTACCGGCCAGTACACGCGTTTTGCCTATCAGTAAGGAATCTTTGCAGTTGGTAAGTAATGAAATGTTGGTTTGCTCGATGCAAAGTGGGCTGTGAGAATGTATGAAACGGTAAAAAATCCGACTTTTTAATGTTAACCATATGCATCTAATAGAATATTTCCTTGGGACCACCTTTCAATTTTACTTATATAAACGTTTTCTAATTAACCTTTAGTTGACGAAAAATCAATTCAAAATCATATAGAAAAAGAATTGCCAAAATTATGTTATTAATTTATGTCCAATACATTATAATAAAATAACTTTAAGTTATTTCTAAATATAATTCAGTACTAATTAATAAATTAAATGAGTTTAAGAAATTCAACAAATATGCAATGACAAGCTTGTCCCAATACGGATAATGAGTTGGGACAGTCATTCTACAAAAGATGTTGATTGTTGGTTAGAGAGTTAAAGAAATTAAGTTAAAAGAATAATCTAGAGATTGAGTTAAAATTGAGATATACTGTAGTACGTAGAAAATAACGTTTGAAATAGAGTTAAATTTTATAGGGTTTATAACGTTTTTATACGGTGTGTAATATTTTGTAAGATTATTTGATTGGTTTTAATGGTGTTTGATTGTTTTAAGTTTATTAGTTTAATTGAAAAGTAATGAGAGAAAGAGTTGGGTAGAAATAGAAGTATAATTATTTAGGCCGGAAAAATTGAGTTAAATTTTCTACTGTACAAGTACAAGGTAACAAAACAAAATTTCTGCAAGTTTTAGTTAATTTTAGTGGTATGCCAAACTGGCCGAGAGATGTTATGCCGTGATAGATAATTTGGGTAGAAAACTGTTATATTCATAAAGTTCATCTTTATGTAACATCTTGTACGCAGTTATATAGTTAGCTAGTATATACAGTAAAAACTCTAAAAGAATAGTACTATATAAAGGAATAAACTCTCTATAATAATAAAAATTTACGGTCCCAACTTTTGTAGAAATACCTTTTAAAAAACTCTATTTAGGAATACACTCTTTATAAGAATTTTTTTGTCGGTCCCAACGATATTACTGTATGGAGTTTTTATCAGATCGATACACTCTCGTTAGATAGCACCTGCTCATCCAAACACCGGTTAGTTCAACAATAACGAAGAAATAACAATTAGTAAAATATATCTATTACATATAAGTCTAAAAGTCAAACAAATTTTAATTTGGTCAAACACAACCCTTCACAAGTTTTTACTGCAAATTGCAAATTTAACCCTAACTTATAACAGATTAGATATTTACTACAAAATCATATCGTATTTTACAATCTATAATATTCAACAAACTAGTAAATAAAATATTTAAAATAAAAAGGAAAGATTTTTAGAAATAAAAAAAAGAAAAAGAAAAATATTGGGAAGGAAAAGCTCCGCTCCACCGGAGCTGCGCAGCTCCGGTGGCACAACTCCAGCGGAGTTGTGAACATCTCTGATTTGTGCTGTGTACCGACCACCTTTCCTTCCCAATATTTTTTTCTTTATTTTTTATTTCTAACAAATTTCAGTTTCTTTCAATTTGGTCCGGAACTTGTTTTTAATTTTGCAATTAAGTCCATAAACTTGTTAGAAAAATATAATTATATTATGAAAATCATAAAAGGCCTCTAGAAGTTTTTTATTCATGGTATTAAAAAATAAATTAGGTACTCAACAAAAAATGTTGGAAGATAAAATATTTAAGTTGAATTAGGAAGAAATATTTAATACAATTTTAAATTGACCAAATAATGCCATGTTTGGTACCAATCATTTTGTCAATGAAAAAATAAAAAAATGAACCTAAAATATTGAACCAACTGATACCTAGGTGTAATTAGAAAATTTAAGGGGTATTTTATAAAATGGAAAAATTACATATACCACCCCTATTAGACAGCCTCTTCTCATCCAAATACATGTTAGTTCAACAATAACGAATAACAATTAGAATATTGCTATTACATATAAGTTAAAAAGTCAAACAAAAAATTTAGCCAAACATAATTACCCTTCACAAGTTTTTACTGGAAATTGCAAATTCGACCCTCACTTATAACAAATTAAATATTTACTTAAAATCAAATTAATTTTACAACTAATAATATTCAACAAACTAATAAACAAAATATTTAAAATAAAAAGGTAATTTTTAAAGAGAAAAAGAAAAAGAAAAACATTTACCGGAAAGTAAAGTTCACTGAGCAGCCTGTACGGAGATGCTCGTGGAATCGCATCGAGATGAACAACTCCCCGAGTCAATAAACAAAGACGGTAGCTTTTAATACATTTTTTTTTTTAATTTCTAATAAACTTCCGCTATATTCAATTTGGCCCAAATTGCTTTCTATTTTGCAATTAAGTCCATAAATTATTTAGAAAATTTAATTCATGTTATTAAATAATAAATTAGGTATTTAACAAAAAATATTGAAAGATAAAGGACTTAAGTTGAATTAGGGGATACCTTTTCAAATGGACAAAATAAGGCTCTATTCTTTGTCTAAAAAAGAATCGAATCGAATCGATCCGAATCGAATCGAATCAATTGAATCAGAAGGTAAAACGAATTCAAGAAATCGAATCGAATCGAATCGAATGAATCGAATCGAATCGAAATTAATGAATTTTCGTATTTAAAAGTAGCTAAGGCCATGTTTGGCATCCATCCTTTCAAACGGAAAAAATGAAAAATGAACCTATATATTATTATCGAACTAACTTGCACTACGATAATTGTAATATTTAAGATGAATTGATAAAATTCATTGTAAACTAAATAAAACCATAAGTTAATTGTACATCTCCCACGTGTCCACTACTACAGCTTCCAGGAGCCTTAATGCTAGCTAAGAATTAACCCTTCAGAATGAGAATCTAATCATAGTTATCTGTATTCCACAAGTTATGGAACACTACATAAGCTAAAGGGTATATTCCACGTAAGTGGTCCATTGGTTTTGAAGTTGGTTTCGAATTTGGAGTATGAGCAGGGCCGGCCCCTGTACAAAAATTTCAATGGCCCCCTAAAAATAATTTTAAAAAAAATTAATAATAATAATAGAAAAATATTTAAAATAAGTAAAATAAAAAATTTTACACCATCATAAGCTGAACACAAAACCTTTGCTAAGTTATATATCAACTTTACCACTTGAATACAGAGATTTTAATTAATTCTTAGTTATTGAATGGAAACGGATACATACATACACATATATATAGAAAAATAAAATCTCAAATTTAAAATCGCTATTCAAATAAAGCTCTGAAATGGCTACTCACAAGACGCCGTACTTACCCGAGTATGATGAAACTAGTCCGGATATACTTTATTTATCCCATCACAATTGTCCACTTTGATTTTTTATTTTAAAGAGAACAATATTATACCATTATATAGTACATGCAGGGTTTACTTTATAATTTATTAATTATTAGTTTGATTCTTTAAGCTACTTTTTGACTTTATTGGAATTGGAAGTATTGAAAATATAAAAAATTACAGAACACATTTTACTAAACGTATGATACTTTTTAAAAAATTACAAAAATAGCCCAAAGTTTATAATTTATAAATAAGTCACAAAAGACTGAAATTTCAAAAAACAAAATCCGATCACCTCATGGAACATCACGATAATGACCATTTTAACAACATATCATACGGGGGGGGGGGGGTTTGGAAGGAATAGATCCTAGGAATATTCTGAAATGGGTGGGTTCTAACTAAGACACCACAAAGATAACATGATCTAATCTATTCCTCTTAATATTCCATTCAGAATGAATATTCCAATATTCCAATTATGATCTTTTACCCACATCCACTATATATACGTTGCTACTACTCTGGAAAATTCACCACCTCAATTCCCAAATCTAGAATTACAAACCATATACATATTTCCGTACTAATGGCAGGAATTGTGGTGGTTTTTTATTTCGACAAGACGATTATTGAGGTTGATAGCGATAACTTGGTTGTCGATTTAGCTTACGCCATCGATTTGTTTAATCAACTCCTTCCTACGATGCTATGGAATTCCTAATGGTGAGGTTTAACTTGTAACAACAGTTCTTGTAACATCTTTAGTTATGTAATTTCTCTACTTACCAATCAGACTACAAACGTTATGAATTTAACGTATATGTTACAACTAGTTTTACTTTGATGTATTTGTAGATGATTGTTTTAATATATCTGACACTGATGATATTGATGAAATTACAGATGTGATGATGAAAGAGTTGCATTCACGAGGGAAAACTATTGAAGACGTAAAACATGTTTTAAGAAGAGCACCTATTCATCCTAGGGTAGTTGCAGCTATCAAGACGCCCTATGCTTTGGGGTATAATAATATAAATACCATCGACTTGTTTGGCATTGATTTCAATTCGTAAAACTATGTTAAACAGTTGTCAAGGCTTTTGGCATGAAGTTTAAAATCTATTAAAATGAATTTCTGATCAATTTGTTTGTGACTAAATTAATTATGTTGGATTATTTTAGGTGCGATTTAAGGATAGTGAGCGACGCAAATGTATTGTTTATCGAGACAATTCTAGATCATCGAGACATTGTTTCTCCGAAATCAACACGAATCCGGCCAGTGTTGATCAACAAGGGAGGCTTACAATTTCCCCTTACGTTGATTTTCACTCATCTCCTCATGGGTGCACTCTCTGTCCTCCCAACATGTGCAAGGTAAGTTTTTATAAATAACTCGAATTCAAAACTGTTTTTACATGTACACTTGCTTTATTATATATTTTATCATGTCATCATTTTCATGACAGTATGATTCTACTCAGTTTTTCACATGACTTGATGCTAATGCTAGTAATTTAAACAAAAATGTTATCCGAATTAAGTGTAACCAAATATTGTATGTTTTATCACAAACTTATCAGCTCAATAAATTTATTTTAGTAATAATCTTATTACGTGAACGCCTAGTTGATATTTGATAAGTTTATTCGTAAAGCTTATCAAAAATAAGTTAACTGATTTGTTTTTACATATCATATTTAGAAATCAGCTAATTGATTTAGTAAACACTTTTATAAAAATCAAGAATTTTATCAGCTACCAGCTACACAATCAGCTATCAACTTAATTTTGGTGAACAGAGCCTTAACACAAATTTGATCATACGATTTTTAATTAAGAGAGAATTTTAATAATTTCTTCAAAACCTTCTTCAATTAAATTTGACCACTTACTAGAATCATGTACGTCAAAAATTAGATAAAAGATCCTATTTAGAATTTCACCCCTCATTGTAGCAGTGGAACGTACATGTGAGTTCCAAAGCTACCAGTTAGGGGAAAGTGAATTGTGTAAGAAAAGTGCACAAGAAATCTACGTATGGGTAGAATGGATAGTGAAAGAATTAGGCATGCATAACTACCGAGACAAACCATGATATATAGTGTATCATTTTGTTTTAAGTTTTTAATTGTTGTTAAATGCAGGGCAAGATAATTGAAAGGATCCAAGGAAGTTTAGGGGGGAAGAAAAGGATTATATACCTTGGAGATGGAATTGGTGACTTCTGCCCAAGTTTGAAGCTAAATGTTGGAGATTTTATGATGCCAAGAAAACATTTCCCAGCCTGGGAGTTGATATGTGAAAATCGTGCGCTTTTGAGAGCTCATGTTCACGAATGGAGCGATGGAGAAGAGTTCGAGCGCGTTTTGCTTACACTTACTAACACACAAGAAAGCGTGAAGAAAGCATTGGATTGCGAATTTGGGACTACTCATGTACCAATGGAAACCTTGCCCCAAGTCCTTCGTGTTCACCAATAATATTCAGATTCTGCTTAAGATTGCTAGTCTAATTAGTGTATCAACTTCATATGTCTGCATGTGACTTTCTAATCAAGTGGCATACTTTTCTCTCTCCACAATTTTCAAATATTTTATATTGCTCTAAAATAATACTCCCTCCGTTCCGCTAATCTAGTTTCATATTTCTTTTATGGGTGTCTCGTTAATCTAGTCTCATTCCAAAAAAATCAAAAAAGTAAACCCCACTACCTCTTACTTCATTCGTCCCGGAAATAGCTTCACATTCACTTTTTGGCTGGAGAAAATAAGATACAATATATATTATTTTTGAATAAAAATAATACTAGTGGATCTCTCAAATTGATTTTTAAAGTTGAAAGTTGAATAAAATAATGTTAGTGTGTTTACTTTTAAGTATGTTTAATGTTAAAGTTGGGTGAGTGATTGCCAAAAAGAGAAATGAGAAGTTCTATTTGGACAACCAAAATGGTAAAATGGGAAATTATTTCCGGGACGAATGAAGTATATTTTTTATCATTTATCTCTCATATTTTATCTATTCTTTGTCATTTTTCTATTCAACAACAAACAATAAACAATTGACTTTCTTAAAAAGAACGCCGAAAAGAAACAGAACTAGAATGTCGGGACGGACCCCACCCTACTTCTGATTTGGCAACTGATTTTAAGAATAAATTATATTAATAATTATCATAATTTATAAAGGCGGGTTGATTAGATAAAAGTATTTAAAAGAGTGAATGAAGTAGGGGAGTGTGAATATAGTATAATATATGTTTTACATTTAAAGTATGAAATGTTGAGATTGATACAATTAAAATTAAAAAAGAAAAGTGAGAATTCGAGATCGGGGATTATCAAATTTCAACATTAAATTCATTTTGGTGTTGGTTACGTAATCCTTGTTCCTTGTTCTTCAATAAAAATTTGATCGGTTCACAAAGTGGTGCGTGTAACAAAAAGACCAACCGATGCTAAACCAAATGAAAGCCCGAGAAGGCAAAGTGGTGCATGTAACAAGGGATCTTCTACGGTGACTTACATTACTCACTTATTTTAAACCATTAAATGATGAATTAAACGGTTGAGATCGCTTCCCTAAGACCATATATATCGATTGCCATTTAATATTGCTACTGTTGCACAATGTGTTGCTCTTATCACTCATTGTCGTTCTAAAATTAATTTTAAATTTAAAACTTAATTATATATCTATATATATGAATTGAAAAAGTTTTCAAAACTTGTGATTGGTCCATTTGCCATGCTGAGGTGGCACAATCCTCCATTCTGATTGGCTGATAAATGTTGTGGAGGGTGTTTTAGTCTGTTCACAATTCTTCCTGATGTCTAGAACAATTAGTAAGGGCAATCCGATCCATTCAAGTACTATTATTTTGTGTATGTTGATTACATATATAGTTTTCACTAGTATTTAACTTGCATGCTCAGATAGTTTAATTTTAATAATAAATAGAGAGGGGATGATAAAATAAATTAATCGAGAAAATAAGGTAGTCAAATTTATGTGAACAACGTTGATCGTGGTGTCGATCGGTAGTCCTTCTTCATCCAATATTATACCATTAAGTGTTAATTTATGTTAACTATAGAAAATGTAAAAATATGGTCCTACCATACCCGACCTATTAATTAGTAACCGGTATATGTTTTTTTTAAAAAAATTATCCCTCAAACAGGATCAAAATAAAATACAAAAGTATACAAAATCAATAGAGTTGTCCCCAACAACCCGGCGGTGGAATGTGGTCACCACACCACACTCAAAAAAATATTATACAAATATAATTTCACATGTTACGGTTGTTTTTTTTCCAACCCATCGGTTCCCAACAACCCCGCGGTGGTATGCGTCACCCCACCAAAGACACAAAAATTATTATTTTACAAACATAATTTCACATGGTACGGTTGTTTTTTTCCACAAACCCCCCAGCGGGCCCGTTATGGATGAAGAAAATAGAGAGAAGATAGAAGAGAGTTTCCCCGCCTAGAGAGTATCTGTCAGACTCAAGAAAGTACAGAGAAGATCGAAGACAATTTTCCCACCTATAGAGGAACACACGGGAAAAAATGTAGTGTTTACTAACTTGGGCTATGTTCTCTTCATCTGGAAACCCATTAATTTCAGTTTAGTTCAATTTAGTTCAAATTTGCTTAGTTTAATTTTATACTACACTTCAGTTCAGTTCGGTTCAGACGAAGAGAACAAAGTCTTAATCATAAAATGTTGCGGTTGGGTCTTGTAACAAAGGTATGGAACGGGTTCGCCTATATGCCAGACTGGACCTGAACAAGTGAACATCATTATTTCGAACGGGGTTGAATTTAGGTTGGACAGAATCAGTCCTTCCAGCCAGAGACCGTAGAGAAGAGAATCCTTATACATCATCCTATCGATCGAATCTTATACATGAAGAAAAGGAAATTGAAAGTCTTCACATGTAAAATGTTGTTGATAGACATGTAAAGATCAACACACCACCAATTAGCTCACGTGTATCTCTTCTATCTTCTGGAGCTAAAAAGAGCACGGCTAGGCGAAAATAATATAAAAATCACATAGTGAAAATAAAAGCATAAAACCGGAATAAAAGTTAAACCTTAGAGATCTCTATAAACATTTAAATTATAAACAAAGCTTGTATACATCATCAACTTACTCATCTGTATTTAATTTATTTACTACTAAGTCGCAAAGTACTTTAGTCACATTTCGTCAATGATAACACTAACTCAACTAATTTACGTGATGGTGGAGAACGAACACGTGCTCAAGGTAATTCTTCCTTATCTAAGCCACACAGTGTAAACTTTGGCTCTACATTTTTTCGCATCAACCTCTGCCTATTAAGAATCCCAAATAAAGGGTATTCCTCTCGTATCCAAGTCAAATATGTCCCGAATAATATTTTACAACTACTCCAACCCCATCTGATTAAGCCTATTGTCAAGAAATAGAGACATCAAATTGATCTTGATCCATATCAAATAAAAAAAATAACAACTCAAGAAGAATATGCTTAGAGTTACATTTAAGTACACATTTATAGTTGATAATATTGTTGTTAACCGACTTTATGAAAACATGCGAGTCATAAAGTCGAAAAGTTTTAGATGAATTCGTCTTGGCACAACAAATTTAAATATATGTTCAAAATATTTTTCGGAGTTTTGTATATAAATTTATATGAGAATTAATAAAAACTATATAATGCAGCCAATATACAAAAAATAAACGTTGAAAGATATACTGGCTGAAAATGCAACTAATTTCATAAAATAAAATAATAATAAATAGAATGGGAAGATAAAATAAAATAATCAAAACGACCCCTAGGGTGGATAATACAAATCTACCAAACCAACATCATCATAAGAACACCCAGCTAATAATCTATGTGCTAAAATATTAGTCTCACGTTTAACATGTCAAAACTTCATGGAATAAAATTCTCCATCAAATACTTGAATTTCTTTAAAAAGTGAAACAAAGGTGCAAAGCTAAAATTTGTCGATTTAAGAGATTTAATCAACCAAGAACAATCGCTTTCTATTATTATATATTACCACTCAAAATCTCGAACAAATGTATTTTTAAAATTTCATTATTTTATTTTATCTTATTTAATAAATTTATATTTTAATTTAGTGAATAAAATGATTTATTTAATTAATAATAATAATCTAGCTAGATTGATGTCTATAGATTCGTCTTGTCACGGTGAATTCAAATATATGCTCAAAATATTTTTCGGAATTTTGTAGATAAATTTATATTAGATTTAATAAAAACTATATATGCAGCAAACATATAAAAAATAAACAGTGAAAGATATACTGGTTGGAAATGCAACTAATACCACAAAATTCCACGTAAGATTGAATTAATTTAATAAATGCTTTGTTTTTAAATTTTCATTATTTCATTATATCTTATTTAATAAATTTATATTTTATTTAATAAATAAAATAATTATTTAATTAATAATAGTATTAAAGATTGGTATATGGATTCATTGTCACTGTAATTCAAATATATGTTCAAATTAATTTTCGGATTTTTGTATATAAAGTTATATGAGATTTAATAAAAATTACATATGTAGTCAATATACCAAAAATAACATTGAAATATATAATGTCTAAAATGGCTAAAATACAACTAATTTCACAAAATTCCACGTAGGACTGAATGAATCTGGTGAGGTTTAGACCCTTATGCTTTATATAATATATGGATGGATGGATTACATCTAATATAACTTTATCTACAAAAATCCAAAAAATATTTTGAACTTATATTTGAATTCGTCGTGACAAGACGAATCCATATACACCAATCTTGAATACTATTATTAATGCCCTTAAATAAATCATTTTATTCACTAAAATAAAATATAAATTTAATAAATAAAATGAAATGAAACAATGTAATTTTAAAAATAGATCATTTATTAAATATTTTACACTCCCCTATCTATTTAACAAGAAATTAATAAATTTTGATTCTACGGTTGAGAAGAGTCCGAATAGGTATAGAATTTTGTTCCATCAAATGTTTTGCCAGATTAAACATGAGGCTAATGTTTTAGCATTTAGATTATCAGTTGGGTGTTCTTATAAAATTTAATATATAAAGTTGATGGACTAAAGCCCACCAGATTCATTCAAATTCCAGCCATCCTACGTGAAATTTTGATAATGGCAGAAGTAGTCCTAATAGGGGACGTATTAGTGTTGTTGCTAGGGATCAGGAGGGCAGTACCATTGCTTGGTGACAAAATTTTATGTCTTATGGTTGCTGAAAATGCAAAAGGTTTGCCATCCAAATTAAGAACTAAATTTGTTCGAAATTTCGAGTGGTAACATGTAGTAATGGAAAGAGGTTGTTATTTGGTGATTAAATATCTTAAATCAACAAATTTCAGCTTTGCCCTTTGTTTAACTTTTTAAAGAAATTCATGTATTTAATGGAGAATTTTGTTCCATGAAGTTTCAAGGTGTTAAAAGTGAGGCCAACGTTTTAGCACATATATTATCAGTTAATTAGGTGTTCTTATGATGATGTTGGTTTAGTAGA
Organism: Plantago major; assembly: GCA_026545765.1. NCBI lineage: Eukaryota > Viridiplantae > Streptophyta > Magnoliopsida > Lamiales > Plantaginaceae > Plantago > Plantago major. The sequence goes on along the minus strand of JAIFAC010000167.1, from coordinate 16,073 downwards.
TTTGTATTATCCATACCAAGATCGTTATGTGAGGGGAGCACATACCACCCAAGGGGTTGTCTCGATTAATTTATTTTGTCCTCCCATTTCTATTTATTATTAAACATAAATGATATCGTTTTGTGGAATTAGTTTTCAGCATGAATATATTTCACTGTTAATTTTTTTTTATGTCAATGATATATAGTTTTTATTAAATCTCATATAAATTTATCTACAAAACTCCAAAAATTATTTTGAACATATATTTAAATTCAATTGCTCCAAGACTTAATTCATCTAAAACTTTTAGACTTTTGTGACTCATGTTTTCATAAAGTTGGCTAACAACAATATTATCTACTATAATGGTGTACTTAAATGAAACTATACCCATATTCTTCTCGAGTTGTTTTTTTTTATTTGATATGGACCAAGATAAATTTGATGTTTCTATTTTATAGAATAGGCTCCATCAGATGGGGTTGGAGTGGTTGCAAAATATTATCCGGACTATTTGATCGACATGAGGAATACCTTTATTTGTGATTTTAAATGCTCTGAGGTTCATGGAGTCAAAATTTACATTGCACCGGGATAAGGAAGAATAACATTGAGCACGGTTCATTCTCCACCATCACGTAAATTAGTCGAGTTATTTTTTGAATGACGTTGAAACTCAAGAATCGCTACTCCTTCGCACGCGACAGGTAAACCCCACGGCTCACGTAATAGCCTCAGAACCACGGAAGCCAAGTTGTTTAACTTGGCATAAATCATGTAAACTTGCTCCCCGTGGAGTTTGAACCTGCGACCAAGAGGATATTCACCTCCTTTTAACTAATCGAGCCACCCTTGCGGGTTAAATCAGTTGAGTTATTGTTATCATTGATTTGACGAAATGTGGCATGTGGGTACCTTGCTACTTAGGAGTTAATAAAATACAAGTGAGTAAGTTGTTGTTGTATATGAGCTTGAATTATAATTTAAATCTTTATAGAGATCTTTCACTATTAAAAAGAAAATATGGCAGCACTATGTACTACTACGGGTTTGAACTCATACCAAGAGGATATTCACCTCCCTTTTAACATATATATATGTGAATCAATTAGTTTTCAGTTTTATTCGGCCATTTGTCATACCACATGGCAAAATACACAATTCATATCAAGCTAGAAAAGTTTGTGGAGGGTGGTTTGGTATGTTCACAGTCCTGATGTCTAGAACAATTAGTAAGGGCAATCCGGCCCATTCATATATTTCCTAAGTATATAATAATGTGATCAAAATCATACATGTTCATAATTCAAGTAGCTCATGAGGACTATGGAAATTTAATAAGCATCTCCATATGTTCTTCGATTAATATAATATTGACGATTACATATATATGATGAGCTTTCCGAAAAAGAGAAACTTGTGGAACTGTATGAAGTCGTGTCAAACCACATGATGCACGGTCTGTGTGGTCCAATGCAGCGTACTGCTCCGTGCATGTAGAAGGGTAAATGTACGAAATTCTTTCCTAGAAGTTACAATGAGCACACGTACACAGATGGGAATGGGTACCAAATATACACGGGAAGGGAGACAGATGAAAGTGTCGAAAAAATGGCCAAGTGCTTGACAATAGGTTTAATCTAATTAAGTCAAAAAATTTCACTTTTTAAATTTTCAGATAATTAATATCAACATGTCTCCTGTTATAAAACTATTCCATTATTACAAATTTGTCTAAATATGTAATCCCATATAATCGTCAATTGATGTTGAAGTATCAAGCACACGAGATTGATTTAAAAGAACTCAAGTAAATATAATGGATCAAAGTTTAATAATTTAACATACACTATCAGTTCTTCTTAATTTGTTTTAAAGCGATGTTTGACAAAACTAACCAATAAAGTAACTGAAAACTCATAAGGTGATCGAAGACTATATGGTGACTGGTGAGGTATCAAAAATTTGAGACTGATTAGATAACTTATTTGAATCAACGTGCTTGAAAAATATCCAAATCCACTTGCACTGTTCACCGGCCCAAACCCACCTCACTCATCATAATTTGCTTAATGACACTCGTCAAACTCTCCTAGCCCGTATCTAGCCCAACCAAAAAAAAAAAGAGGTTGTTTGTGGGTAGTAAGAAGAAGTTAATGCTACCCCCTAAGTACTGTTATTGTTCAGGAAAAGAACAATTATTGTCCTGTTGAGAAAAAATGTGTGTGATAATGAGAACCCCAATTTGTTACCCGAGGTGGAAGTTGATGAGAAACTCCGCCTATATTAATGAGTTGCCTAAGTTGGAATTGTCAAAGTTTGGGGACCCTTTGGATGGTTCGTGCTCTAGGAGATCTCTTACGAGATTGCAATCTTACCTTGTCTTTATCATAGAAACTAAGTTAGATGCTCATTGGGTTGATAAGTTACGTGAAAAGGTGAACATGTTTGGTATAGGTGTTTCTGCTAGCCGCAATCGGAAGGTTTAGCATTACTTTGGGAAAAATTTACTTAGGTTACGATGTTGAGTTATAGAAAAAAATCATATTAATGCTAATGTTGAACTCATGGATAGCCCAATTATTTGAAGACTGACTTACGGTGTTCTATGGAGAATAGGATACGGCTAAGAGAAAGCGTACATGGCGGTTGTTGCAATTGTTGGGTACACACTCACATAGAGAATGGCTTGTCATGGGAGACTTTAACGAGATCTGATGTAGGGTAAATCCGGATAAGTCAATGTCCTGCTTAAGTTTCGAGGTCAATAAGTTCGTTTAGGCAAGGACCCGCCAAGATGTGGGTCCGTCAGAGTACGGATACGGTCAAGATGTCTTCTAGGTTTTCTTTATATTGCTCTGATCTTTTGGTCCGTCACAAGTGATATACCCGTCTCAAGAGGGTCCGTTAAGATGTGGGTTGAGGAACGTCTTTCTGGGAAGAGCCCGCCAATAGGATGCGTCCGGCACAATTTGACTTGGACTTCTCCTGAGAACAAAAGAAGGGGTTAGACCCTTTTGTACCGGCCTGCCTTGGATAGTCCGGGCTAAGAATCAATTTGGGTGACAAAGGATCAATTATCTCGACCAATTCAAACCTAGAGAGAAGATTTTGTAGAAGTAGTCAGGTGTACCTTAATGAGGAGTAAATGCGAGGTATTTATAGGGAAGCTCGGAGGGGGGATGCCCGACACCCCAATTCCGCTTGTGTATGCTAGTGTGACACGTGGTCTCGAGATAGGTGGCACGCTTATCACATGCTAGTTAGTGCAACTTCCATGTAGATGGGCCTATTGTCACTGAGTCCACAGACTTCGATGCCGGGCGTTTTTAGGGCAAGCCGTGCTGGTCTTTTCCTTGCTGGTTTATGTGCCAAGTTTGTGGGGGTCGGACCCGCCAACAGTATGGCTCATAGGTAAGTTATGTTGGGGAGTAGATATCTCTTCCCGCTGGCTTCGGTCCGGGAGTTGACTCGCCACCGGTGACGGTCCTATAAGAACTTTAAGAGAGCGGGAACGTTGTAGAACGGCCAATTCATTGAACGGACTTATATGTTCATATCATAAGTCCCCCCCCCCCTCCCAGTTTCCAAGTATCTTAGTAAGAGATAGTTGTGAAATTTTCATAATTAGTCTGTCTCGTGTGAGGTTCTCGCCGCTACTCAGCCTTCCGGGCCTCATGGCTTTGATCCAATTCAAGGCCCATCGGTCCTGTGCCCAATTTTGTCGGTGTCACCGGGCTTATGTGGCTAGATTTGATCGTCCTTCTTCTTATAAATACTCCTCGCCTGATCCCGTTCCTCTTATTTTCATGTTTCGCTCTTCTTTCAACACACCTCTTCTAGAGTCAAGGGCTTAGCGTTATTAAAAACAGCTCAGGATAACTTTATGTTATTCGTCAAGTTTTGGTCATTCAGAAGACACCACCCAACAAAAGTTTTTTCTTCAAGATCAAAGCTTTTCGGGTCGCTTTTTCCAGATGTCCGACATCGACGACTGGATCTTCCATTTTGCTTGTCTCAAATATAATAAAACAAGGGCAATCTTGGCCAACTAGTGTTTGTTCGAGAAAATTAGATGGGGCGAAATGACGGTCCCCGACTGGCCGCCAACTCTATCTTCTTTCATCTTGGACAAGACACTAGTTCGCAAGGCGGTCGAAAGCAACCTTCTTGTTTATTCTAATGTTTGATCATCTCCATTTTACTAAGTCCGTCAGAAAAAATGGATCGTCCAAAAAATGGATCGCAAAGCTAAGAAGTCCGATGGTTGGTGGTATACTAGTCCCCAAGTAGCGAGCTTGGTAAGGAAGACCAAGGTCGACTTCTTCATTCTTTAAATAGTCCGTATGTTCAGATTAATCACTTCTCAAGATTATGGCCCCAAGACATCGTAAGAACTGTCATGATAGATCAAGACAACTGTTCAATTATGTTAATCGAACCGCGATTTTTACGCCTTAGGGCGAATTTGGTTACCGAAGTTCGCCATCATGATTTGCTATCGGATCGATGCAATGGTTGAACCATCGCCCATGGGCCGGTTAGGGCCCAAGAATTCCTATAATACGTCCGTCCTCCGCTCATCCGGATTGGCTACCGGTGATGGAGGCCGGATCCTGCCATAGGAATTTTAGAGGAACAATGCAAGGTTCCTTGATCTTCCCGATCCCATCAAGGACCATGAGCAAGTTGAGGCCGAGGTGAGATCAAGGTGGAAGACGATCACTAGGCGCTGGAGAAGGATTGAGAAGCCGGTCCCTCCCCCCATGACTCAAGATGGGAATACTGCCGAGGGAAATCCTTCCGGTCAGGAGAACCCTGGTGACCAAGAAAACCCATCTGGTCAAGAGAACCCGTCCTTCCCGGGAGCTGAGGTAGCAAGGCTGTCTTTTGTCAAATACTTGTAGGCGATTTTTTATTCCCCCGTGGAGGACCCTTGATTTTAGCCTACTTTTTGTAAAGTGTCAGAACGCTGGTCATTCCCAGATCCTCTTAGTCTGCTAGGAGAAGTGTATTTTTGTAGATATTGGAATGACCGGACCATTTGATGAATTAATGAATTTCCTTTTCAGCCAGTTTCCTGAGTATTTTCCTTTTGCCAAGTACTTTAAATCGGATCTCTTTAATGCTCATAATATATATTTCTCAGGATGGTGCCGACTCGTGAGTCTCGGCCCTTTTTCCTTCAAGGCTTTCGCTTGAAGAGACGAGTGTCGGACTTTAAGTCCTAGACACTTTGTGCAGGTGCCGCACTTTGAGTCTCGGCCTTTCTTTCCTTCAAGGCTTTGGCTTGAAGAGACGTAGTGTCGGACTTTTAAGCCCTAGACACTTTGAGCGAGGTGTCGGACTCTTTGAGTCTCGGTCCTTCTTTCCTTCAAGGCTTTGGCTTGAAAATACGTAGTGTCAGACTTTTAAGCCCTAGACACTTGAGCGGGGTGCCGGACTCTTAGAGTCTCGGTCCTTCTTTACTTCAAGTCTTTGGCTTGAATAGACGTAGTGTCGGACTTTAAGCCCTAGACACTTTGAGAGGTGCCGGACTCTTTGAGTCTCGGTCCTTCTGTCCTTCAAGGCTTTGGCTTGAAGAGACGTAGTGTCGGACTTTTAAGCCTCGTTTGTAGAGTATCTTTAAAAGCTAAACCAAATTTTAACAAACTGGTAGAAGTTCATTACAAAAGATGTACGCCACCATTTGGCCTATTACAAATTGCTTCAGGGGTAAAACCGTTGAAGGTTCCTTGCATTCCAAGCACTTGGGGGTTTCACCATGGTTTCTAAACTATGGCTTCCATTGATGCTAGAGTCGATTACTTTGTACGGACCCTCCTAGTTTGGTTTAAGTTTTCCAATCGCTTTAGAATCTCCTTCATGCAATACCAGTCTCCTATTTGGTGTCCCCGCTGACATGCTTGTCAGATGCCCTTGCCATGCCCGATATCCCAAGGTCCAAAGAGTTATGCTTCTCTTGGTTTCCAACATATCTAAGTCATAGATCTTTTGGTGTGATTATCGACGGCCAGATCCTCGATTCGAAAGTGTTGATGGCGATCTCGCAGGATTATCGCCGGATCCATACACCATGCAAATGGGATTTCTTGAGTAGCGCCCTTGGTAGAGTCCGTATGCCCAAAGGACTCCTAATTCATCAACCCAACTTCCCTTGCATCTCCAAGTCGCTTATGAAGGTTATCGACTATGGTGCGATCAGTGACCTCTGCTTGTCCATCGCTTGGGTAGCCGATTGAGGTGAAGCGTTGTTCGATTCCCATTTCTTCACACCAATCTTTTAGCTTACGTCCAGAGAATTGACGTCCGTTGTCAGCGACTAAGATCCTTGGTAAGCCAAACCGACATGACAACTTCCATAAAAATTCCATCATACGTTTCTCTAAAATGGATGCAGTGGCCTCGGCTTCTACCCATTTGGAAAATTATGCCACTACCACAATTAGGAACTTCTTTCCTCCCGCGCCTATGGGGAGAGGTCCAACTATTTCAATGCCCCATTGATCAAAAGGGCATGGGATTGTTGAGGGAATCATAGGAATTGATGGTCGTGGAATGCGCGAACTTTGGCATTCAAAGATACGATCTAGAGAATCTGCTGGCCTCCTTTTGCATTCCGGGCCAGTAGTACCCATTTCTCAAAATTTTATGGGCCAGGGCTCTTCCTCCCGAGTGATTACCGCAGCTCCCCAGATGAATTTCTTTCATTACCATGTCAGCTTCGGATGGTCCCAAACATCTCAGGTGGGTTCCATCATAGGATTTTCGGTACAAATAATCTTTGGATAAGAAGTAGCATTAGGCCCTTCTTTGAACTCGTCTTGCCTCTATGTGGTTACTTGGTAGTATGTTGTCACGCAAATACCGTACCACATCTTCCATCCAAGTGCCAGCCCCATCGAGTACTCCAATGAGAGAAATCTCTCCCAAGGCGTAAATTGTCGACTGCTTGTCATTATGAGAACAACGGACTGTGTGTCGATGGCCCCGATGCGGTAGCTCACTCGATAACCCATCGCCATCGTGTTCGGGTTCGCAAATTTTGGACAATGTAAAGAAGTCGAACTGCTTCCCATTCCTTTAGTAATTTTAAGTACTTCATCATGGATGCGCTGTTGTAAATTTACAGTATTGTTCCGTAACAAGTTGGGAATCGAGTAAGCAAGGAGTTTCTTCGCCATAATGCATTTAGCCATTCTCGCGGCTCGCTATTACGGCTTCAGATCGCTTCATTGTTTGTGACTTTGAAGGTTAGTCTAATGGCATACCCATTTGCGCTCTCCGGCTAATGAGCAAGACTCCATTCCTCCAAAGGTGAGAAGTCGACAACCCATCCACGAAAGTTCTGATGTCCTCTTTTTCCTGACAAGCTCTTTAGGGATAAACCGAGCTTGTTGGGTCGGTTCATGTTTTAGGAAGTCTTGGCGGTCCCGTGGAGGGTGGTAAGCTATCACCGATTCTCGCCGAGAATTGAATCGATCTGGATCGATCTCCTAGTTCTTTTCGGGTTTCGTCGACAACCACAAGGATTTCTTCAATGAGTGGGGCCTTCTCCTTTTCATCGCGGGTTTCTTTCTCGCATGGATACTCGCTAGAAAATCGCTAGAACTTGGGCTTTCTTCGCTAAGGGCCTCGATAATCGATAGAATGGTCTCCCAATTCTATCGCCCATTTGCTGCCTCCTGACTTGGACGATCCACCAAGACATGCTTCAGGTTGGTTCGTTAGAACCACCATCTTATGGGACCGAAAGTAAGGCTTGAGTTTTTAGAGGTCTCTACCAGCAAGAGGTGTACTTCTCGATTTCCTTGTAGTTCTTTTCTCAATTCCCCAGCACTTTGCTCGTAAAGATCGAGATGTTCGCTCTTCCGATTCAACAAGTATTGAACTTACGACCTCGTGTGTTACGCCAAATAAATGTACAGGGCCTCCTCCTCGCTTGGAAAGTAGTGGCGGAGAGGAAAAGTAGAGCTTCAGATTAAGGCCTCCTTGCATTCTTCGTTCCACTCAAAATCCTCCGCTTCCGAGTATTTTGAAGAAAGGGAGATTTTTCTCGGATCCGAAATGAATCGACTTAGGATATGACCTTCCCTATGAGCCGCTGGACGCCTCGAGCTTCGGGTGAGGGAGTTCCAAGATTGCCTTGATTTTTTCCAGTTAGCTTCGATTCCTCGCTAGTGACCATGTAACCCAAAATTTCTCGTTACTCCAAACGCATTTCTCGGGGTTCAATTTCATGCCATATTTTCAATGATGGCAAAGCATCTCCAAGTGGAGAATATGTTCGATGCCTCCTTGCTTTTTACGAATGTCATCGACATACACCTCCATTGATTTGCCTAGTTCTTCTTGAACATGCGGTTCATCAATCACCGGTAGTTGCTCTGCATTTCTTAGTCAAGGGTATGACCTTGAAGCAAGACACTTCTGCCATGGTGATGAAAGTGGTTTTCACTATGTCCTATTCGCCATCTTGATTTGGTAGAATCCTTGAAAGGAGTCCATGAAGCTTAGTAGGCACATCCGCGGTCAATCTACTAGCCGATCAATCCGGGAGAGGATATGGATCCTGGGGCAAAAGCGTTGAGACCGTGAAATTATTACACATTCTCCACTTCCCGGATTTTTTTTGCACTAGGACGACATTACATATCCAATCCAATAATGGACCTCTTCTATGTGTCCATCTTTAGAGTCGGCCTACCTCCTCTACAATAATGTTTGTTTTGCAGGCCATGGTCCTCTTTTTCATGGATAGGTCTCACGCTTGGGTCACGCTGAGCTTGTATACCATGATCCGTGGATCTATCCCGGCCAAGTCCTCGCCCCAAGCGAAAACATCGACGCTCTTTTCAAGAATTCCACCATTTTGATGGTGGTTTCATCCATTTCCGCCCCAATTTTAACAATTTTTTCGGGCAACCTTCTATGATTGTGACTCCGATCTCCTCATGGGGCCATTCTGTTTTGTGGAGGAAACTTTTCATGGTGAGTCTTTGAAGGTCTGTCAGGATGACTTTGTACTCAAAGAATTTGGTCCTCGCCTTCGGATTGTGATAGGAGTTTTTTGTTTGTCCACACCCATTTTTAACCAGTTGATACCTTGTGCGACAGGTCGTTCTTTCCGGGGCTTGCGAGCTTTCTCCTGAATGAACATACATTGTCTCTTCCTTCGTACCTCAGCCTCTTCCCTTCTGATTTCTTCCTCTTCGATGGGGCTGGAAGATCTTCCGTGGACAAAGTGTAACATTCCCAGCCTTGTCGTCGATCACCATCGACTATCCCGATCGCTCGCTTGGGAATTTCATTTTTAGATGGAAGGTTGAGACGCTCGCTGAATCGCTTTATTGTTGGTCTCCCAAAATGATGTCAGAGTCACAAATACATCAAGGATTTACAAAAGGTACTTGTTTGGTAACTCGATATGGCTCCTTCCCTATTGAAACGGAGAAGTAGAGAATCCCTCTTGGCCTCACTCTATTTCTGCCAAATCCTATGAGATCTGTGGTTACCGGCACCATTCCTCGCAAACTCATTTGCATTTTTCTCACGGTGCTCATGAAGAGGAGGTTGAAGATGCTCAGATTCACGAGTACCTTGGTCATTTAGTACCCATGATGTCTATTTCGATCACTAGAGGGACATCGATAATGAATCAATCCTTCCCTCGGCATGTCTGGGGGCTTGATTCCTCAAAAGTGATGACATTGGTCCCTCGTGCCACCATGTTAACAAATTTCTGCCGATTGGAGAGACTTGGCGGTCTCTTCCCTAGGGTTCCGTCTGTCTCCCCCTGAGGGTCCTCTAGTAATGGTCAATATTCTCCCATAGATGACTGAATTTTCTTGGACATAACTGGGTTGGTGGTCCACATATGCTATTCTTGTCGCTTCGCCTTGAGTGGGTCCTCCTGTTCTCTTGTCTCTAGTGCTTAGAGATCTTGGTCATTCCTTCTTTCCCTAGGCTATACTGTCTCGGTGGGAGAGGAGGGTTCTCCTCGGCTTGTGGTTCTTCTTTTCCCTTCGAGATCATTTCTTTCTTGCCTGGGGCTTGCTTTCCCAAGGGAAGGACCTCGCTGATCTCTTCTGTCCAGTTGGTTGTGGACCATGTTATTCGAATTTTAATTCCGTTGATTGCCCCCCCACCGTGTTTTCTCGACGATTTCAGAGGTATCCCACTCAATCAAACGTTGAATTTCTTGTTTGAGGTGGGTGCATTTTCCGTAGAGTGCCCTACTTGCCGATGGAAGTGGCAATATTCGCTTGAGTTCGTGTACTTGTTCTTCTATGCTTATGGCCATTCAAACGACGCCATTGTTTTGCATGATCGTGAGGATTTGTTCTTCGGGGGCCTTTAGATCGTGGTAATGAATTCGAGGGACCTTCTTCTTCTCGACCCTTCCTCGCCGATCATTCTTCTGCTCGATCCTTGGTATGGATCTCCGACGGGATTATCCAGACGGTTTGCTTTTTTTACACCGCTTTAACTACCATCTTGTCGAGATCTCATTGTGTTCAAGAATTTCTGATCACCCCGCTAACTCACGCTCGTTGTTATATCGGCATCGATGAGCTTGTAACGAACGAAGCATTGTTGGTGTTTTCCGCCAAAAGTGATTCGCTCCTCGATGGGATGCTTTTCACCGATGCCGCCGCTTGCTCAAACCTTTTAGGAATGACCTCAAACTTTCATGATCCTTTTGTATGATTTCTCCTGTAGCTAATCGGACGGGCGATTCCAAGAAGTTCTCAAACCTTATGGTAAATTTAGTGATTAGATGTTGCCATGACATGATGGAATCTGGCGAGTTGTTTCCACCATCTCATTGTTGGTCCAGAGGGTGTTTGGAAACAATTGAGCCTCACGTGGTCCGCACAGCTTGCCCAATCAAGGTTGCCTCAAATCGGATTATGTGATCAATGTGACATGAATTCTGCCATATGTTTCCTTCGATGCGGGGGTTTCATCCCAATGGAAATTTCGCCATTCTGACTTCTCGGCACAGAGGATCCACATTTCGGCCATACTTGATGATATCTCTGGCCTGTGTAAGAGATTCCAATTTAGCCCGTTCGAGGTCTAGGGCTGCCTCATGGATACGGACTTGTTCCTTGGTTTTTTCGGCCTCTGTCATGGGGCTCACTGTGTTGTCCTCTCGCTAATCGGGAGCGGCCTCTCACGATGCCTTTCTCCTCCTCCTCCTTCCATAGTGATCCTCGTTGTCCCTTCTTTCCTTGGTGCCGAAGACCTATTATTCCCGCCGTTCTATGGGTTTGAGGGGGTGTATCTCCTCGATACTCATGGGTTGTATCCTCCTCACTATATTGGTTACGCATGTTCCTCCTATCGTTATTCCTTGGGCGATGATTTCTGGTAGAGACCTGGGATGTAGCAAAGTTATGGGAATTCTCATTCTCGACTCTTCGCCTCCCTCGCTACTCCGGTTTTGTTGAGCTCTCTCGTCCAATAAGTTTTTAAGTCCCATGCGGGTCTCCTATTTCGCCTATCGGTAGCGGAACGATCCGTGTTTTGAGATATCGTTCTGGCATGATCACTCGCACTTGTTCGGACTTGATTCTCGATGGGGAGAATTGAGGTTCGCTCGCACTCCCAACTAATATTGTGGTAGTGTCCTCATTTGTATGGCGGCTCGCAATTGTAAGATTTGTGCCTCGCCACATCCCACCAAGATTTGATCCGTGAGTTTGAGGGTGGCGAACGGGTGGAGGATTTTGTAGTATAGGAAGAGTTGATTCGCTCGTAGGGATGTATGGATGCTTCCATCCCATCTCTTTCATCATGTTCGGGATGACCTCGCTTCGCGGATCTTCGGTTCCACCGAGTTCGTGGTTGTCGAGTGGAGACCGAGACTCAACATTTGAAGCGCCGATCTAGCGAGTAGAATGTGTCTTCTTCGCTCGCTTCCCATGACGCACCAATATGATGTAGGGTAAATCCAGATAAGTCAATGTCCCGCTTAAGTTTCAAGGTCATTACATTTAGGCAAGGACCCGCAAAGATGTGGGTCCGCCAGAGTACGATAATGATCAAGATGTCTTCTAGGTTTTCTTTATATTGCTCGATCTTTTGGTCCGCCACAAGTGATATATCCGCTCAAGAGGGTCCGCTAAGATGTGCCGAGGAACGCCTTCGAAGAGTCGCCAATAGGATGCGTCTGCACAATTTGACTTGGACTTCTCCGAGAACAAAAGAAGGGTTAGATTTGGGCCCGCCTTGGACAAATTCGCTAAGAATCAACTGGTGATGGGCGGATCGAATTATCTCGGACCAAACCTAGAGAGTAGATTTTGTAGAAGTAGTTATGCATCTTAATGAGGAGTAAATGGGAGGTATTTATAGGGGAAGCTGGGGATGTCGCCTGACACCCCAAAATTGGCTAGGTGTAGATAGTGTGACACGTGGTCTCAGAGATAGGTGGCGCGTTTATAACATGCTAGTTAGTTCAACTTCCATGTAGATGGGCCCGTTAAGTCAGCTGAGTCCGTCAGGACTTCGATGCCGGGCGTTTTTAGGGCAAGCCGTGCTAGTCTTTTCCTTGCTGGTTTATGTGCCAAGTTTGTGGGGGTCGGACCCGCCAACAGTATGGCTCATAGGTAATTTATGCTGGGGAGTAGATATCTCTTGTGCCGGGCTTCGGGTCTTGGGAGTTTGACTCGTCACCGGTGACTTCATCCTATAAGAACTTTAAGAGAGCGAACTTTGTAGAACGGCCAATTCGTTTGACGGACTTATATGTTCATATCAAGATCCTTAGCTAGCCACGATGAAAAATTAGTTGGTGTACTTACACCAGAATGGAGGCTACGAGATTACCGTGAATCATTTGAAGCGTGAATTCGCATCGCGGATCGAGTGCATGGTGACCTTTTCAAATTTTTGCACAAGTGTTTCCCATGAAACACCCATTCATAGATCAACTTGCATAATCTATGAATGTATTTACCAACTCGCTTAGTAAACTAGTCACCAATATGTATGATTAATACATTCATTCAATTTACACATATCGTAAATCACATATGATAACTAAGTGATTATGAACTCGAATCATAACCACGGAGAACATATTGATAATGATTATATACATAATCAAATCCATGGCAACTCATGCTCATTAATGTATTATGTACTACATATACATATTATTAAATCCAAGCTGATTTGCATGCACAAGGGATAAAACACACACACACACACACACACACACACACACACACACACACACACACACACATATATATATATATATATATATATATATATATATATTCGCTTATTATTCAATCTTATCAACTCGCATGCTTCAATCAAATAAATGGGGTGTTTAATTTGTAGCTACTGCTAGCTTTGAATTAAACACCTTGAACAATGGAATCAAATACTTATATATAATTATCATACAAATTATATTCACATTAAATTGCTTTGAATGGCCCTTCCCTTTCCACGCCAATCGGTTCTATAGCTAGGTAAAGCTATCTATGTCAGTCATTGAGCCAAAATACTATCCTATTCCGTGGGAATCCCTTTCTGACATAAGATTTATGTTGTAGGAACATAGTATCCGGTACATATATACAGATGATAGACACAGGCAGGAACAGAGAACCACGCATAAAACCTTTTGCTAGATTTCGCCAAACACCTAAGATGCATACTATGATTCAATTACTTTTCAGTTTGAATCGACCGCTAGTTGAACTTCTCTTCAATTCGGAAATGATCCTAGCAAACAAACAATCCAAGCAACGAATACACGCGGATCACAACGAGCCAACAAGGAGTCGAAGTCGACCAAGTGTCGACTGTCAAAGGGTTGTTCGACAGCCTTGGGCAGCGTACGGGTATGGGGAGGGGAGGGGGGGATGGAATCTTCGGATTGCCTTTTCCCTTCCTTCGTATATTGATCAACACCTACGTCTTTATTTAACTTCCAATATACCACAAGTAGTGTGATGTGATCACAACAACCTATATTCGTAGGTAAGAAGGTTTGATTTATATTGTCTAGAGAAAGAGAGAATAAACCTTAATAGCTCTCTAAAGATTAGAGTATCAAAAATTATATTGAGCAACCTTCTTCTCTATTTTATAGGAGAAGAATCACCTCCTCCCTCCCTTATAGGTTGTCGAAAACATGAAGAAGTGTGGGCTTGGAGTCTCTTTTCATAATCTAGTTCAATTAAGTTAATTTGGAGAAAGAAACTCAATCTAAGACTAGCTAGAACTCCTAGATATTTCCAGAACATTCCATATTCACAGATATCTTTTTCTAGGAACATGCTAAAACTAATCCGGAAAGTTTCTACAACAATCCTAACACCTTTTCGTATGTACACATATATACATGTGTATATGTATATGTGTGTATGTATGTTATATATATATATATATATATATATATATATATATTTATATATATATATATATATATATATATATATATATATATATATATGTATATATATATATATATATATATATGTATACATATATATGTATATAAGGCCAATTATCAAGTTGTGCAATTGTTCACTTAATTTAAGTTAAATTGACTCATTTGTACTATATATGTAAATTAGACTTTAATTACAAAACCAATATGTATTATTCATTCTAATTCTAAGTACTAATGCAACTCCAACAAAATCAATTCATCATTAAAAACTCAATTTGTTTTCTACAATTAAATTCCAAGCCCTAAATCAATCCCAACATAATCAATTCATCATTAAAAATTCAATATGTCTACTCATTCAAAGCCTTAATTCAACCTCAACAAAATTAATTTACAATTAAAAAGAAACAAGAACGATAGCCAATATATTTTATCCATCTTCTTTAATTAAATTGAACAGATCAATTTCGCCCACACTAACCTGCATCTACTTCAATTCGATAAGCATAATTCATTATCGTAAACAACGATAAGATTTACCTTCATATATTTTTTCTATTATTTGTAATTGAATGTCACAATAACACAATTAATGTGTTGTCTCGTTCTAGTAATCCCATATCTAAAAAGGAATATAATCAATTTGTTCAGACAATGGTAACTAAAAGTATATCAATCAATTTGTTCATCAAAGAATACACTTCCGCTTCGCATGCATCAATGACATATATGGTTCTTGTAGCGCAAAAGAATTTCTTGTCACGTTGCATAACATAGCAAAATCACGAATTAAAACGTACCGGTTAAACAAACGCTTGTCACGCGTAGGCATTCTAGTATATTTGAATATCGACTATCTTATCAGTTTTTTTTTTATATTGTTTACTCTTTGAACTCTCAGAATCATAGGCTCTCGTGAGACGGATTCATCAATGTCTTAGATTTAAGATCGACTCAACAGTTGCTACATGTGTTGCAACACCGCTGGTCTCAATTGAGTCTCCACCAAATTTATATGGGTGTCGATGATTTACTATTTTTTCCTAAATTTTAGTTTTTTTTCTTTATTTTCTAAGTATTGTAATTTTTATTTAAAGTATGGAAATTTTTTCAACTTTAAGTATTATTGAATAATTTCATATGATAATAATATGTAAATAATAGAAACAAATGTATATGTACAAATTTATTTGTAAAATTTAAAATACATATTATTGGAAATTAATGTGATTTTTATTTTAAGAAATGTATTTTTTAAAATTAATATGGTGGAGCAAGTCTATTAAAAGCTTGATTTTCATATACATAGGAAAGACTACATTAGATTAGTTTAATCTATATAAACATGTTAAACACTTAATCGCTCTTTGATATAGAGTTAAAAAAATGAGTTAAAGGAAAATTTTAGTTGATGAATAATCGAATTAAATATGAGTTATAAAAATGGTGTTTGGAATAAAGTTAAAAACTTATAGTGTTGTTATATAGGTATGTAAGAATAAAGTATGTAAGAATGAAGAATGTGTTTGATATTTTTGAGGTTATTTGATTGGTTTAAATGTTGTTTAATTAATTGGGATTGTTAATTTGATTTCAGATATGTACCTTTAAGTCCTAATTCCTAATCAAGCCGGATTAATTAGTGCCATTACTCGCATCCTTGTTTTAA
>JAIFAC010000166.1:45000-156960 GCA_026545765.1 Plantago major | reverse complement strand
TGTGGAAAATGAGGATGACTTCGACGAGAAAAGCATGGAAATGCCTAGTAACAACCTGATGACTTACAAACATGATGAAGAATTTCCATGAAACTTCCGTAAATGGAACAGTTATCGAGAACCTTCATCATGAAGAGGTATCTCAAAATGAGACCAGCCGAATGCAAGTTCCAGATATCTCAACATCAAAAAGTGTCGATATCCATGGCATTTCCCATGTATCGATATCTCGACATCGAAAAAGTATCAAATCAAAAATCTAGTGAGATTCATATTCGCATCACTTAGATGTTGATCCCAATAGCACTAAACCTATGATGAGACGGATCAAAGATCATCCTCGCAAAGCGATATAATCGATCAATTAATCGTGGTGTTAGGACTAGAGAGCAATAGTTAAAAACGGTCAAATCTCTCTTCGGATGTTTCATCTCAAATATTGAACCAAAACTATAGAAGAAGCATTAGTAGACCAAGATCGGATCTCTCGCTATGCAAGAAGAGTTAAACTAGTTCCATTTAAAGAAGGAATATCTCGATTGAACTAAAGGGTTTTCGTAAACAAAATGAATGAAACTAGTGAAATAACCGTAAACAAAGCAAGATTGGTCGCTAAGGATTTACTGTGATCAAGGTTCAGACCTGATGAGTCATATGCACCAGACGCACGATTGATGCAATAAGACTTTTCCGCCTTCGTGCAAATTTCATAAAATTTCAAAGTTTATCAGATGGATGTCAAAAGTGCATTCTTGAATGGTGAACTTACCGAGGGAAGTTTATGTTGAAAAACCACCGCTTTGAAGTTTCGTAAAGTAGAATGGTTTATAAATTACGTAAAGCTCTATATGGATCAACAGCCAGTTCCAAGAGTACGGTATGACACGCTGGCCAAATACCTTATGGAAAGTGGTTTCCAAGAAAGGTGAAGTTGATAAAACTTTATTTACCTTAAATCATGATGGGAAACTACTTTAGTTCAAGTATATGTTGATGACATTATATTTGATCTATGACAAGCAACTTTGTGATGACTTTGCAAATCTCATGAAAAGTAAGTTTGAGATGAGCATGATGAGAGAAATGAATTATTTCCTAGGATTGCAAGTCAAGCAACTCAATGATGGAATATTCATTAGTCAAACAAAGTATGCAAACGATATGCTCATAAAGTTCAATCTTAAGCCTTCAAAAGAATGCTAAGATACCTATGAGCATAGGAACCAAAATGACCTATAATCAATCGTATAAGAGTGTCAAGAACATAAGTATAGGAAATTGATAGTTCACCGCTTACCTTATCGCAAGTAGACTGAGATTCAATATGCGGTGTGTGCTAGATTTCAGATAAATCCAATACAATCACACTACAACACTGCTATGACAATATTAAGGTATGTAAAAGGTACAGTAGATGTAGGTCTGTGGTATCCCAAAGAAAGTGGATTGAGTTTAGCTGGTTACTCAGATGTCAAGCAGGCCGGATCATTGCTTGATAGAAAAGTACCTCGTGAACTTGTCATTGGGTACAAGACTTATCTCATGGTTTAGCAAGAAGCAAAACTCAATTGCAACTTCTACCACAGAGGTCAATATATTGTCAGCCGGTTGTCAGGCAACACAAATTTTGTGGATTCAACAACAACTTAAAGACTATGGACTCAATCAAGAGAAACTCCCATTTTTTGTGACAACACAAGTGCTATTGCAATTACGCAGTAATCCTAAGTTTCATGCCGTAACCAAGCACATTGATGTTGGACACCACTTCATTAGAGACCATGTGGAAAAAGGCAATATAGAGATACTCAAGATTGGCAATCAAGACCAACTTGCAGATATCTTTACTAAGCCACTACAAGAAAGTAGATTCTTAGCCTTAAGACATAGTCTTGGACTATTGGAACTACCTTCGAACTGAAAAAGTTCAGGTAACTGGAACGGGAATCCAGAAAAGAGAAAGAAAATCGAACGGTATCCTAAAAGAGAAAAGAGAAATCAGGTTAGAACATAGGATCCCGGATTGGTACTTGAAATAAGATCAATAGACAATGTTGTTCAACATTGTCTTCAACATAGAAAATGGATGGCGGATGAATAAGAATGAAACTTCATTACCAAGCCAATATATAGAAAATATATCAAGGCAAAGCAGGGCAAAATATTCATCGACAGAAAAGTAGATCTAATCAAGTGGGTTTAATACAATCACGACTATTGATTAAACAACCAAAACTAGCCCTAGAAGAACCAACAAGAAAAGCTATTCTAGGTCGATGTTTGAAAGAGTTATTCCAACAATGAATACTCTTAGACAAACTCTAAAGCTAGCAGTAAAACAAGAAGCCTAAACTTTTTAATAAAATCTCAAATTGATCATCAAGAAAGGCTCAATGATTGCTCTGAATCCTTGTATATATACTTGAGATATCGATTACCCCATCCAAGTCGGAAGGCACAGGATCTCAAAGAAAGGCAATTTTCCATGTTCTTGTTTTCTTCAATAATCGCCTAGAAGGAAATTCTATATTAGTGTCTTCAACAATATATTTCCTTCTTGCTTTCTTCAACAATATTCTTGAAAGATTCTCTCTTTGATCTCAAAGCAGAAGAAACTAACGTTGTTTCTCTCAGATACGGTCGGTCGAAAATCTTTCCAAGATTATCTCTAGAGAATCTTTTATTTCCTTCTTCTTTCAAGGTGCCCATAACTTGTCAAACTCTTTCCTTCTTTTTTAGATTGCATTCCTTGTGTCCAAAGCACCAAACTCTTTCCTTATTCCCGCAGAAAATCGAATTGATCGCTTCTAGTCCAAGTCATCAATCCAATCGGGCCTCGCTTGTTTTATGTTGTCTGGTTGTCCGTAATGTTGTTCCAACATTGTATCGGCACTATTTCGCAATGTTGCACAACATTGAAAACTCGCAGCTCACAAACAACAACAACAAACACAAACATTGAACTCAATCATGAAAGATAAGATTAACTAATCAAGTGCAACTCAGATTTTCAATCTCCCCTTATCTTAGTCTTTCATCAAGCAATAGCATTCCTTCGGGTTCATTGATTCCTTTTGATCCATTAAGCATGTTTAATCCCAACTTGATATATCCTACAAAATATTCATAGAAAAACAACTACAAACATTGAACCGGTTTATGTTACGAAGAAAGGTTGAATTACTAAACAAAGTGCACTAAATTGCACTTTCAATCTCCCCCTTAATTCTGATCTTTCTTCACACAACTTAAAACCAGTTTGTTAGTTAAATCAACAAGTAGGATTTAAACAAGTCAAGAGGAACTTTGTTGGGAACCGAAAGATAAAGTGCAATCGATCATCGTCGATGGACAATGTCGAGTCAACACGTAACTCAACATTGTTGTAAATATGCACTTTCAAACTCTATGTCTTTGTCTACTCATCTCCTTTGAACTCATCATGGGCATCATATCATACTTCTTTTGACAATTCCTGCACTCAGTAGTTAGTGAATAAAGACAAACTTATGAGAATCGCAGATAAGTGCAAGAATAAAGTCGTCGCAATGTTGACACAACATTGCAACAACACGCACTATTCAATCCCCCCCTTTGTCTTTCTTCACAAAAACACACCTGAACAAACTTGTTAGAAACAAACAAATATAACAGTATGAAACTACAAAACTCCCCCTCAACATTAGACGAGAGCAATATAACAAAATAAAGTATGTTTGATTTTTGTTCAATCTATTCTCTTCTCCCCCTTTTTGAGAAGAAAGATATCTCTCAGATTATTTAACCAAGTTCATGTAAGGAGACAAGAAGACATGCAATGAGTGCAACACTGGGTTGGGACTATAGGACTGCAATAAGAGCTGTAATGTTGGAGAATGATGTTGAAAACATTGAGTTCAACACAGCGTTTCAAGGTGATAGCAAAAAGGAAAAAGTTTGGATCGGCCGGAGGCGAATCGTGAATAGAGGTTGATTAATGGAGAGCAAAGGTTAGGATAAGAATGGATGGTCATGATGGGTGTTGTCAGTTTGGCTTAAACGATCCTGCAAATATATATCAATGCTACGTAAACTGCATAACGGTTAATAAAAGATTAAAGTTATAGGTAAAAGCTTATCCGCAAGTCATAGTAATCGACAAATGATAAACCCTAGGAGGTTGACCAAAAATCTTGATCTTAAATAATGACTTGAAATGCAAGAACAGAAAGCAAAACCCCAAACCCCAAAGAAACACTTAGACCAAACACCTACCTACTCCCCTCAAACCCAAAAACACACAGAAGGTCGAAGAGACGCATATATAAAAAGAGCAAATAGTACTTCAAATAATGTCAATGTTGACCAATGTTGACTCAACATCGATGACAACATCGGAAATCGACCACTCTTAATGTAAGTCACCAGAAACCAAGTCTCAAGATGTGCATATTCGACACACCACCGATGTTGCAAGCAAAGTCGAAAAGAGAAAGGAATACCAAAGAAACACACTCAACATTGCCTCAAAAAGTAAATTGAACAATTAGCATAAGTTCGAGTGGGTGACCATGAGACCGTGAACCATGTCAAATAATCGAACACGATGAATCCACTCCAAAGCCGTTTGCGCGAGTTAGGCAAACACACGCCTCATGGCATAAAATCACCAATTGACCACATTTGGTAATTTGGTACTCGAAAGTGAACCAAAGAAAGATTACGAGAATCGACACTTTTGTGCGGGTTTTCTCAGACAGCCATCAACCTCACGACATATGACACATTGGCCACGCCGATATCCGGATAGTATTTGAAACCGCCCAACACGATCCTCGATTAAACACTTCGAGCCCTTTTATCATAATTCATTAGATTTATTACATAAAGGATGAGGCAACATCAAGTGCGAAGTTAAGGTACGAGTAAAATAGCCAAAAGCAAGAAAAGTGGGTTTTACATAAAGCAAACACACGGAGACTCGATCCTTTCAACCTTGTTTTCAAATAGCCTTTCAAACCCTAAGCATCACCAATCAGAAGCTACAAAGGTGAACAACGATAGACCAAAAAGCATGAAAGCACATGTAATACACAAAAAAATAAAAATAAAAAATAAAAAAAAATCAAAAGGTAACAAAAAACACATCACTTTTCTCCCGCCAAGTTGATCGTGATGTCGAAATAACACCGTATCAACATCGAAGATCACAACGAAAGCACAAATCAAGAGATCTCCTAAGATCAAGAATCTCTCACAATTCAAAGGCTTGGTAACAATATCTGCAAGTTGATTGGTTGTATCTAAGTGTTGTATGACTATTACTTGCAGATTGACCATATCCTTAATAAAATTATACCTAATGTCTACGTGTTTCGTGTGTGAGTGCAAAACAGGCTTCTTAAAATTATTTATGGCACTAAGGTCATCATGTAACATCAACAATGTATCACGCTGAAGAACAAAGTCATGCATCATATTTTTCACCCATATCAATTGAGTAACACAACTCCTGATGTTACATGTTCAGATTCAACATATGAGAGTGACACATTGTTCGCTTTGCAATACCATGACATTAAATTAGAATCAAGATAAAAGCAACCTCCACTAGTGTATTTTCTATCATCTAGATCACCATTTCAATCGTAATCACTAAATCCCACTAGATTAGTGTTTGTATCACATGCATACCATAATCTAAGATTAACAATTTTGATATATATATATGAAAAATCTTTAAGAACAATCGTGTGGGTTTTAGGGTTGACCGACACACCGCACAAACACACACAAAAAAACATGATGTCGTATGTCGTTGATAGATATAGAAGGTTGTGAGTCATTGTTCAGATAATGTCAATAACATCATCTCCAACATCGATTCTCGAGCATAAGACCATTAGCCATAGGAGTGCCGGGTTCGCTTATCATGCTCATCTCACGGGTATCGCCGATGGAATTTACCTGTGATGTTGAGCTCAATGTCAGGTCATCATTGTCGCCAAGATTGACAATTTCTCCTTGTACACCAAATTGAGTTCTTGGTTTAGACACCTTTCGTGTTCGACGCTTTCTCAGAGTAGTGTCTTTAACTGCTCAAGACTGCAAAGAACTGCTTATTCTCGGGTACAGGCCTTTCCGGATAGAGACATCAAGAGACAGCTGAAACAGATAATGTTGATGTCAATGTCGACTCAACATTGTTTTCATTCATCGCCACTCTTCCTGATAACTGCAGATAGATCAATCAACCATGTAGACACAAAACATTAGTAGAAACCGATTCCTCGGTTAGTCCGTAAAAGTGTTTCAGCTTTGAGAATCATCATAGTCGAAAAAGACTTCTTTTGTCAATGTTGGACCATCAATGTTGGACCAACATTGTTTCTCAACATTGTTCGTAATGCCAGACAGGCTTGCATGAACTTCGGATCATCATCTTCTGCTCATTATCCTAAACATCACCGAGACAAGCAAGCATAGTCTTTTCTCCTTTCAAAGAGTGTTAGCACATTCATTCCGATAATGCCCCCATCCTCGACATTCAAAACATCTAACTTTACTAAGTTTACTAAGACTAGGCCAGAGTTTGACACACCGCTTTTCTTTTGAAATTTCTAGTTCCTTTTGAGTTGCTCAAGAGCCTCTATTAGAATTCTTCCTAATCTAAGTTTCTCAATTTTCCTAACCAAGTCATTGTAGGCTTCTTCACCATGTCATCGTAATCATCACTACCGCTGCACTCAAGAACTTTAGCTTTAGATTTAGAGTGAAGGGACATACTAAGGATTTTCGACCTTTTCTTTCGCTATCAATTATCTCAAAATTTTCAAATTGTTCATCAAGGTATGAAAATCCATAGTAGCTAGATTAGAGTGTCTTCCAAAATAGTAACTTTAGTGTCAAATTTTGGAAAGAGAGATCGAATGGCTTTAGAAATCAGTTGCTTGTTGGAAATAGCATCACCAAGAAGTTGAACATCATTAGACAAAGTCAAAAGCTTTTCAAAATAAGAATCAATGGTTTCAGCTTCTTCCATTCTTAGATTTTCAAATTTTGACCAAAGATTCGAAGTTTAGTTTGTTTGACACTATTATCACCTTCACAATGATTCTGAAGTAAGTCCCAAGCTTGTTTAGCAGTAGTGCAATTTTGAATGATTTTAAACATATGAGCATCAACATGTCCAAAAATGGCATTTAAAGCTTTTTCATTGTAAGAGCTTAAAAGAAAGTCACCGCAGTAGAAGCTGCCTTCGTATGGGAACAATATTCCATCAAGATCGTGTCCTTCAAGAGATGTAAAATCCTTCAAGAACAGATCTCCAAGCTCGACCTTCAATAATGGACTTGATGTATGAACTCATCCTGATTTTCCAGTAGTGGTAGTTCGATCCATCAAGCATAGGTGGCCTGTAGACACTTGAGTTTGCAACATCCATTGTAGTAGTACCAAATCCGCATACCAGAGTTAGTGGTGGCTCTGATGCCACTTGTTAGAACATAGGATCCCGGATTGGTACTTGAAACAAGATCAATAGACAATGTTGCCAACAATGTTGTTCAACATTGTCTTCAACATAGCAAACAGATGGCAGCGGATGAATAAGAATGAAACTTCTATTACCAAGCCAATATATAGAAAAATATATCAAGTTACGAGGCAAAATATCTAATCGGTGAAAAGTAGATCTAATCAAGGGTTTAATACAATCACGCATTGATTAAACAACCAAAACTAGCCCTAGAAGAACCAACAAGAAAAGTTATTCTAGGTCGATGTTTGAAAGAGTTATTCCAACAATGAATACTCTTAGACAAACTCTAAAGCCAGCGTAAAACAAGAAGCCTAAACCTTTCAATAAAATCTCAATTGATCATCAAGAAAGGCTCAATGATTGCTCATCAATCCTTGTATATATAATCGATCAAAGATCATCCCGCAAAGGATATAATCGATCAATTAATCGTGGTGTTAGACTAGAGAGCAATAGTGAAAACGTCAATCTTCTTTCGATGTTTCATCTCAAATATTGAACCAAAACTATAGAAGAAGCATTAGGAGACCAAGATCGATCTCGCTATGCAAGAAGAGTTGGATCAATTTGAGAGAAACAAAGTCTGGAAACTAGTTCCATTTAAAGAAGGAATATCTGTGATTGGAACTAAGTGGGTTTTCAGAAACAAAATGAATGAAACTAGTGAAATCCAGAAACAAAGCAAGATTGGTTGCCAAGGGATTTACTCGATCAAGGTTCAGACTTTGATGAGTCATATGCACCACGATATCGATGCAATAAGACTCTTCCGCCTTTGCATAAAATTTCAAAGTTTATCGATGGATGTCAAAAGTGCATTCTTGAATGGTGAACTTATCGAGGAAGTTTATGTTGAGCAACCACCGGCTTTGAAGTTTCTAAAGTAGAATGGTTTATAAATTACGTAAAGCTCTATATGGATCAAACAGCTCCAAGAGCATGGTATGACACGCCACAAATACCTTATGGAAAGTGGTTTCAAGAAAGGTGAAGTTGATAAAACTTTATTTACCTTAAATCATGATGGGAAACTACTCTTAGTTCAAGTATATGTTGATGACATTATATTTGGATCTAAGGACAAGCAACTTTGTGATGACTTTGCAAATCTCATGAAAAGTAAGTTTGAGATGAGCATGATGGGAGAAATGAATTATTTCCAGATTGCAAGTCAAGCAACTCAATGATGGAATATTCATTAGTCAAACAAAGTATGCAAACGATATGCTCACAAAGTTCAATCTTAAGCCTTCTGAAAAGAATGCTAAGATACCTATGAGCATAGGAACCAAAATGACCTATACTGAATCAGATAAGAGTGTTGAAGAACATAAGTATAGGAAATTGATAGGTTCACTGCTTTACCTTACTGCAAGTAGACCTGATATTCAATATGCGGTCGAGTGTAAAGGATTTCGATAAATCCAATACAATCACACTACAACACTGCTATGAAAATATTAAGGTATGTAAAAGGTACAGTAGATGTAGGTCTGTGGTATCCCAAAGAAAGTGGATTGAGTTTAGCTGGTTACTCAGATGCTGGTTATGCTGGATCATTGCTTGATAGGAAAAGTACCTCAGGAACTTGTCAGTTTTTTGGTACAAGACTTATCTCATGGTTTAGCAAGAAGCAAAACTCAATTGCAACTTCTACCACGTAGGTCAATATATTGTCAGGTTGTTTTGCAACACAAATTTTGTGGATTCAACAACAACTTAAAGACTATGGACTCAATGAAGAGAAAACTCCCATTTTCTGTGACAACATAAGTGCTATTGCAATTACGCAGAATCCTAAGTTTCATGCCAGAACTAAGCACATTGATGTTAGACACCACTTCATTAGAGACCATGTGGAAAAAGGAAATATAGAGATACTCAAGATTGGCACTGAAGACCAACTTGCAGATATCTTTACTAAGCCACTACAAGAAAGTAGATTCTTAGCCTTAAGACATAGTCTTCGACTATCGAACTACCTTCAACTAAAAAGTTCGTAATCGAACGGAATCCGTAAAAGAGAAAAGAAAACCGAACGGTATCCGTAAAAGAGAAAAGAGAAATCTGTGTTAGAACATAGGATCCCGGATTGGTACTTGAAACAAGATCAATAGACAATGTTGCCAACAATGTTGTTCAACATTGTCTTCAACATAGAAAACAGATGGCAGCGGATGAATAAGAATGAAACTTATTACCAAGCCAATATATAGAAAATATATCACAAATACCAGAGGCAAAATATCTACCGACAGTGAAAAGTAGATCTAATCAAGTGGGTTTAATACAATCACATACGATTGATTAAACAACCAAAACTAGCCCTAGAAGAACCAACAGTAAAAGCTATTCTAGGTCGATGTTTGAAAGAGTTATTCCAACAATGAATACTCTTAGACAAACTCTAAAGCTAGCAGAAAACAAGAAGCCTAAACTCTTTTAATAAAATCTCAATTGATCATCAAGAAAGGCTCAATGATTGCTCGGCTGAATCCTTGTATATATACTTGAGATATCGACGCCTCCATCCAAGTCGAAAGGCAATAGGATCTCAAGAAAGGCAATTTTCCATGTTCTTGTTTTTCAATAATCACTAGAAGGAAATTCTATATTAGTGTCTTCAACAATATATTTTCTTGCTTTCTTCAACAATATTCTTGAAAGATTCTCTTTGATCTCAGCAGAAGAAACTAACGTTGTTTCTCTCAGATACGGTCGGTCGGAAAATCTTTCCAAGATTATCTCTAGAGAATCTTTTATTTCCTTCTTTCTTTCAAGGTGCCCATAACTTGTCAAACTCTTTCCTTCTTTTTAGATTGCATTCCTTGTGTCCAAAGCAGCTCAAACTCTTTCCTTATTCCTGCAGAAAATCGAATTGATTGCTTCCAGTCCAAGTCATCAATCCAATTGGCCTGCTTGTTTCTATGTTGTCTGCTGTTGTCCGTAATGTTGTTCCAACATTGTATCGGCACTATTTCGCAATGTTGCACAACATTGAAATCCTGCAGTTCACAAACAACAACAACAAACACAAACATTGAACTGAATCATGAAAGATAAGATTAACTAATCAAGTGCAACTTGCATTTTCAATCTGGAACGGGTATCCAGAAGTCAAAAGGCTAAAGAGCAAAAAGACAGCTTAAGATCTCTGAGACAGGAACTCAGATATCTGGGTCATTCAGTAAAAACAGGGAACACAAAAGGAGAATAGTACAACTATCTGCAGTCAACTACTCTCTTGAAATTTGCATTATTTCTATCTTTGTGAAAAACTTGGAAAAATCCTAAGTATGAGATAGTCTCAGATGCAAACAATGTTCTTGGTCATACAGAAATGTGATTCAGATAGCTAATAGCCAAAATTCATTAAATGGGCACAATTACATTTGTTGATTGTGATCATTAGAAGCAATGGTGACCCTTGATGAATTTGAGCGTTTGATCTATACAAGTAGATTAATTTCGTAAAATAGTGGATCGCTGAAATTCCAAAAGGCCCACTTTGCATTTAATGCCGAACTTTTTGCTCATGCTCGCAGTAAATCATGTACACGCATACACAAAATCAATTTGTATGTATATGTCTGTTGAGATTCTATTGCTATATATATAGGATTTTGGCAAAGGAAATCACTTTTGCCTAATCCGAAAATTCATCTTGCATCAAAATAGCAAATTCTTCTCGATTCTCCAGAAACCTCTACAATCTCTCGTAAGTCAAGATTAAGTTTTTCTGAAAAGAATCACTGAATCAAATCTCTTTCAAACACCAATTTCAAATCACCATACTATATACAGAGATAGCCCCCAAGAACTCTTCTAGAATTCATCCTCCACCGATCACGAAAAGCAAGCACCAGAGTTGGTTAGTGTAACGCCCCGACTTTTGGGTTTTTAAAAGGGGTAAATTTCAGTCGGGACGTCGGGCAAAAACAGAGCCGAAACGTTTAGGGAAACATTCGGTTACGCATAAACTTTCGCTTGAAGTTACTAGAATAAAATATATTTTATTCGCAAATAAAACCACAAGATTTTCAACAATATAACAGAAATGACATGAGTTTTGAAAAGACAAAGGACATTATTTTCATTGACAAAAATCCCAAATCCCAACTACTCTTAGTTTGTCGAGTTTATCTATTGCTCATTCTTCGTGCTATCTCACCCACAGGAAGGGAATAGAAACAAGTGTGAGAAAACCTCAATGAGTGTTCAAGATTTTCGTGAAACTTTCATTAAAATCATAACAATAAACATTGAAAACATAAAATAGAAAATACTTTCAATAACATGTACTTTTCAAAAACATTATTTCATGCCGCCCTTATAACCCCACAAGAAAAAACAGCCTTATGTCTCCTCGATAGTCGATCAAACTATTCAACAGACCTCGCCATGGCATGGTGGAATTTACGACCAACTAAATCAAGAAGGCTTCTATCACCGATTTAAAGGGAATGGGCAAAGGAAACCGACAAGTAGCTCGCCGCATACAATAACCAAACTACAAGCCAATTAACTCAACCAAACGTATTTATCTTTCTTGAACCGTCAATCAAAACAAAATAAAAATCATGTATATAAAAAATATATATCTTTCAAAATCAAATAAGCATGCTAAAACTCTTTCGTGATTTGATTTTTATAATAGGACGGCATTTTGAAAACCATGCACTACTTATATATAATTTTGAAAACATATTAAAATACCTTCCAGGTTTTGAAAATAATACATATATATAGTTTTGTAGAACACTCACTTTTGAAGGTTAGGAAGAGCAAGAACCATGAAAGTACTTGCAAGAAGAACAAACTACAAACTTGAAAGAAAAAGACAATAGTACTTGAAGATTTTTGGGAGTAAAATACTAAGAATTTTTTGTGAGTAAAAGTGGCTGCAAGAAGGGGTATTTATAGGGTGGATTTAGGGAAGGTGAAAGGGTTGAAGAGCTAAAAATAAATGGCAATTTAAATGGCTTAAATTGCACTTAAAACTCATTTTAAAACCAATAAAAAAGGTGCAAATTTAAGAGAGACCTTTTATTTTTTTTTCCAAACATTTAAACACAATAACTAATGATAAATTATCATATTTTACTTGGGAAAAAGTTCAAAAATGTTTTTGGTATCACATAGGGTCAATTGTACACAAAAATAAAATGTGACACACAAAAAATGCAACACTTGGAACAATTAAATTGAACTCACAATTAGGCATGCATATGTAACAATTAAACTCAAAATATTGAACATGCCTTTGTAATATTTAACTTACAATTAGACATGCATAAGTAACATAAAAGAGAAACGAAAAGAAAATCAGAACGTTGATCGAAACATAGCTGAAACATAGCATGTCACATTCGATACAAGCGACCCTTCATATCGTAACATGAAAAAGAAAGAAAAATATTTCATTCATTAAAGAAACCTCAAGTTACCAAACTCTTGTATTTTGAAATATATGAATATAAAATAACACTTTAATTTCAAAACATTAAGAGAGCCCCACACACATAAGACATGCATGTACATTACATAATTCAAAAGTGACCCTTCACAATATAAATCAATCAGAGAACATATATAATTAGCTTGTATTGTAGTTAAGTAAAAGGAAGACTCTTCACATAAATCATCAATAAAGCACACATAAAGACTTCTATTAAGTTAGACTATTAAAAAGAAGTCTTGTCACATTAATCATTCATAAAGATAAATTTATGAGATGACTATTAAATTATTTTCAAATAACTACACCAACAAATTAAAGGATAAAATAATCACATTTTTAAGTAGGAAAATACACCAAAAATAATTTCTCTTCTTTAAAAAAAGTACAAAATAAATAACCACACATATCACAAATTTACAAGTTACATAGACTTTTAAAACAAATAATAAACATCTAAAACAATAATACAATCAACTTAAAATAATTCAAATATACTTTCATACAAATACACTATCACAAGTAAAAGCATGCAAGGGCAAAAAATACTATGGTACGTCAAAATCTGGGGTGTCACACTCACCCCTCCTTAAAAGAATTTGGTCCCCAAATTCACACTTCAAATTTTTCTAAAACATTTTCGCACAAATAAACACAGTTTTAACAAATCATACAAGACCCTAAAATACCAAGTTAACTTAAAAACTAGGTATTACATTCACCCTCCTTAAAAGACTTTGTTCCCCAAATTCAAACCGCTAAAGCAATTTTCAACATAAGAAAAAGTTTTGAAAAAAAATTGAAGTTTTCCTTGCAAACAACACATTGAAAAGGAAAACTACAAAACAAAACAAAATTTAGACTTCCTTTTTTTTAGAGACACGATATGTTGTCGGAACGCCGATAGAAACATCAAAACACTTGCAAAGTTACGCTACCTTTCATACATAAACAAGAAAAACTAAACCAACTTAAGAAATCATATTGCAAGTCCATGCACACTACCAAAATAACTTAATCTTAACTATTCAAATAACAAAAGTTGAAGCATATGTAATCAAATAAAACAACTAGTAAAAAATTGTGACAAGCAAGTTCAACTTTGCATATTACCATTAAAAGTCAAGAACAAGAAAACATACAAGATCATAAATGCAAAAGGTCAATTCTAAGTGTTTGCTGCCTTTGAAACAATGATCATTAAAATAAAAAGTAGATGAGGAGTAGGAAAAAAAACATCGACTAACACGGAAGAAAAAGAAGAATAAAAAGAAAGTCAAGTAAGAATGTAAGAAAATGTACTTCGGAAATGCGCAAAGAATGTTCAACCTAACTCAAAGAAACTTCTCACTCAAATCCCCCAAAAGTCCGAAGACCCTATCCTGGCTTAGCCTAAGAAAAAAAAAACTTAGGCTCTGATACCATTTGTAACGCCCCGACTTTTGGATTTTTAAAAGGGGTAGATTTCACGGACGCTTGCAAAAACAGAGCCGAAACGTTTAGGGAAACATTCGAAGTTACAGACAAACTTTCGTTTGAAGTTACTAGAATAAAAATATATTTTATTCGGCAAATAAAACCACAAGATTTTCAACAATATAACAGGAAATGACATGAGTTTTTGAAAAAGACAAAAGGACATTATTTTCATTGACAAAAATCCCAAATCCCAACTACTCTCTTAGTTTGCTGAGTTTATCGCCGCTCATTCTTCGTGCCATCTCACCTACAAGGAAGGAATAGAAACAAGTGTGAGAAAAACCTCAATGAGTGTTCGAAGATTTTCGTGTGAAACTTTCATTAAAATCATAACAATAAACATTGAAAAACATAAAATAGAAAATACTTTCAATAACATGTACTTTTCGAAAAAACATTATTTCATGCCGCTCCTTATAACCCCACAGTAAAACAGGCCTTATGTCTCCCTGATAGTCGATCAAACTATTCAACAGACCTCGCCATGGTATGTGGGTGGAATTTACGACGACCAACTAAATCAAGAAGGCTTCTATCACCGATTTAAAGGGAATGGGCAAAGGAAACCGATAAGTAGCTCGCCGTATAATAAACCGACCAAACTACAAGACAATTAACCTGAACCAAACGTACGTATCTTTCTTGAACCGTCAATCAAAACAAAATAAAAATCATGTATATAAAAAAATATTTATCTTTCAAAATCAGCGGAAGCATGCTAAAACTCTTTCGTGATTTGATTTTTATGCAATAGGACGGCATTTTGAAAACCATGCACTACTTATATATAATTTTGAAAACATATTAAAATACCTTCCGTGTTTTGAAAATAATACATATATATAGTTTTGTAGAACACTCACTTTTGAAGGTTAGGAAGAGCAAGAACCATGAAAGTACTTGCAAGAAGAACAAACTACAAACTTGAAAGAAAAGACAATAGTACTTGAAGATTTTTGGGAGTAAAATACTAAGAATTTTTGTGAGTAAAAGTGGCAAGAAGGGGTATTTATAGGTGGATTTAGGAAGGTGAAAGGGTTGAAGAGCTAAAATAAATGGCAATTTAAATGGCTTAAATTGCACTTAAAACTCATTTTAAAACCAATAATAAAGGTGCAGAATTAAGAGAGACCTTTTAATTTTTTTTTTTCCAAACATTTAAACACAATAACTAATTATAAATTATCATATTTTACTTGGGAAAAAGTTCAAAAATGTTTTTGGTATCACATAGGTCAATTGTACACAAAAATAAAATGTGACACACAAAAAATGCAACACTTGGAACAATTAAATTGAACTCACAATTAGGCATGCATATGTAACAATTAAACTCAAAATATTGAACATGCCTTTGTAATATTTAACTTACAATTAGACATGCATAAGTAACATAAAAGAGAAACGAAAAGAAAATCAGAACGTTGATCGAAACATAGCTGAAACATAGCATGTCATATTCGACAATACAAGCGTATTCTTCATATCGTGAATATGAAAAAGAAAGAAAAATATTTCATTCATTAAAGAAACCTCAAGTTACCAAACTCTTGTATTTTGAAATATATGAATATAAAATAACACTTTAATTTCAAAACATTAAGAGAGCCCCACACACATAAGACATGCATGTACATTACATAATTCAAAAGTGACCCTTCACAATATAAATCAACCAGAGAACATATCTAATTAGCTTGTATTGTAGTTAAGTAAAAGGAAGACTCTTCACATAAATCATCAATAAAGCACACATAAAGACTTCTATTAAGTTAGACTATTAAAAAGAAGTCTTGTCACATTAATCATTCATAAAGATAAATTTATGAGATGACTATTAAATTATTTTCAAATAACTACACCAACAAATTAAAGGATAAAATAATCACATTTTTAAGTAGGAAAATACACCAAAAATAATTTCTCTTCTTTAAAAAAAGTACAAAATAAATAACCACACATATCACAAATTTACAAGTTACATAGACTTTTAAAACAAATAATAAACATCTAAAACAATAATACAATCAACTTAAAATAATTCAAATATACTTTCATACAAATACACTATCACAAGTAAAAGCATGCAAGGGCAAAAAATACTATGGTACGTCAAAATCTGGGGTGTCACAGTTATTGTGAACAAACGACTGATAGGTGATTTCAATCCTGACCATTGGACTTCAAATCACGTAATGATTTGGGTGGTGCCATGGTCGAGGAATACCTCACGTCAAGAATAGAAAACCAAGTCGACAAAGCTAATTCTTGACATGCTTGAAAAGGCACAAATCAAGGGTTTTCTATCCGCCCAAGTGTAATTTCATCACTGATGTGTTGAATTCTACAACAACCTGTGATAATTTCCTGGTTTCAAGACACCAAATAGTGTCTAAAACCTCAGTCCAAAGAAAGGAAATCTTTCTGGACTTAACAACTTTCTGTAAGTTGTTTGAGGTTCAAAATCCTGGAAAGGATTTTGAAATTAACACCAAGGATGATGATCTCCTTGAAGGTGTTAAACAATCATAAAGGACGTGTGTGATCTTGAAAATCGATACACCCACCGAAGTTCAAGCTTGTCGACATCCGAATCCGCATATATGATGGTTCATCGATGTATCCCGCATTCTTCACAGATGCTTTGATGGTCTACAAGAGGTGCTGACCAGATAAGCCAAGAACGGTGGATGATGATGTTCTTGCTGAACCAACAAGACAAAAGGCTGGAAAACCCTTTCAATTGGGGAAAGTACGCCTTCATGAAATTTGTGAAGAAGGTTCAAGGCTTCGAGCCTAAAATCGCCAAAGGACTAGCTGAGCCAAAGGCCACTGTAAACTGTGGTCTGAAGATATGCTACTTGCTGGAGAAGCTTGGCATTGAGCTCAGAGAGACGGCTGAAATAGACAACAGTAACCTACTCTACAAATATGAGTAAACTAACATGATGAAAAAGGTTACTGGGTCTCAGAAAGGTTCTAAGAAGCGAAAGGTTGCGACTAAGAAGCCCAGAACTTCAAGAAAGAAGTCTGCTGGCAAAACAGAAGACACACCCATTAAGGTTGTCGATTCTCAGATATCTGCAGCAATGGCCGATGAACCCATAAATGCAGATGAACTCATCAATGCTGCAAAAGAGTTCACAGCTACTGAACAAGTAGACTCAGCAAGAGAAAGTGCGTTTAGAAATGTTAAGACGATTGCTGAATGCCTTGCTGATGAACTTATTAATGCTGCCAAATCAGGTGAAAAGCACCAAGCCCCTTCTGCAGAAATCGCTGGAGTAATGGACCAATCAGTTCCCAATGCTGATGAGAGCTCTGACGATGAAGATGATCAACTAGTCATCTCTCAAGTCCTACAAAGAACAAAAAGGGCTAAGGTTACTGAACAAGTAACTGGTGATATGGTATCTGAAGAAGAACCTACACCAAAGGATGCTGAACCTATAGCAAAGGTTGTTGGTGCAAACACTTCATCAGGGAATGTTTCCTATGCACAACTTCAAGAAGCCCTGATGAGTGGTAATTTAGTACTGGCTGATGATGATGAAAATGCCAAGTCTAAAAGTCTGGAAGAACGTTCAACTGATCAATCTTCTGCTTCCAGACAACCACAACAACCACAACCACAACAACCACAACAGCCACAAGTGGTTGATGAAATGGTTAATGAACTCCATTTCGAATTACCAGCAATGCAGTATGCTGAAGAAAATCCTGCAAACGAGCGGGTTCCCCAACTCAATGAGAGGGATCAAACTAAGACATCTACTCAGAATGATCAACCAGGGGAGGCAACTGAGTTGCATACTCAGGAAAGGTATGAAGTACCAGAAACTTCAAGCAAAGAAACGACCGGGACAAGACGCACCAATGAGTAGAAAGGTCACAAGTTCCAGAGACCAATCACCAAACCGCCGTAGTCAATCGTTTAACTCTGACCTTGTGAAATTTTTTATACTTATAAAATCTTGTTACTCATAGAATTTCTTTGTTACAGGCTGAGTTAGAAACACAAAAACAAGAGGAAGCTGAAAAGCTTACCTCAGAAACTGAGAAGGAGGTTCCCTCAACCTCGCCTCTTAAGATATCTGAGCCTGTGTCACAGGTGATAGTTGATTCTTAAGATAACACTTCTTTGGTTATATGTTTATGTGCTTATTCATTCTAAAATGTTTCTAACAGGCTCCAACTGAGAAAGAGGACGATAAGGCAGAAATGCCAGAGACAAACCCAGAGACCAACAAGGTTTCTGAGGAACACATCACTGAGCCTTCTAACGTGAAGGTATATGAAAAATCAAGTGATACGTATTCTTCATCTTGGGTTATCTTATATCTCCTCTAAAAATATTCAATACTTTCTACTTACAGGCTCAATCAGAAGTAGAAATGCACGGGGACAAAGTTGCGACATCCTCGTGATCAATGGAAATTGATGAAGCCCCAAGGCAACATCACCGAAAGAACACCGTAGATCTGAAAGTTTCGAGAAAATGACTCGAGCTTCCTATCGAGGAAGTAAGTAACTCGTAACTCATTAAAGCATATATTTGCATGCTTCTTTCAAACAATTCCATAAGTATCGATCATTTAATTTCTCAGGCTCAAGAAAGAAAGGTTGCTGAGGACCAGACTTCAAAGTCTCCACCTCACAACAAGATATCTGAGACACCCATTGTCTCAGTAGTACAAGTATCTGAGCCTGATGTTCATACTCAGGTAACCCAGAAACTAAACTACACTTCCACTCAGATATCTACAAAAGTTTTGAAGCTTACTCAAAACTCTTTCTTTCAGGCTCAAACAGATGCAAAGCAGGTTCCAGTTGATGAGAAAAGGGACCTACTTCCCCTCTTCAAGGCTCAAACACTGCAGGTTACATCCAATGCTTCAAGAAATGGCAGGTTAAGGTGTCTGATCTCTAAATATTGAGAATCACAGATCACCCAACTGACGAGCACGAGCTCGACTTGAGACGATATCCATGCAATGTTCCCTACTGAACAATATATGGTTGTGACCCTATTGCATAAGGATTTCTCCAAAGAAGTGGCGCATCGTTTGATACAAGCCTTTGAACAGGCAGATGGTCAGACAAGATTACAGATGGCATTCAAGCCAGTCCTGCCCCAGACTCTGCAATTTCTACCTTCTGAACAAGAAGAGGTTAATGGGCAGAAGATCACTATACCGGAAGTGATCAATCTTGTATCTGAAGATGACGAGGAGGAAGAGATGAACGAAAACGATTTTGATGAACCTCCGACTGACCATCACCACAAGGATAATAATGATAAAAAGAATGATGATGATGCCCCTGCACCAGGGACCGGAGGAATTTCATAGAGAAACAATGCCTCAGCTGCTGAAAAGCAAACTGAGAAGACTTCACAGAAATCTCCGACTCCATCTCCTCAGAAATCTACTCATCCATCTTCTCACCAACACCAAATTACTACTGAACAAGTAGTTGAGCTTTCTGACGAAACCATGGTATCCAGAGACCGCCAACTCGCATTTAAACCAATCGTAAAATATTGAATACTCAAACCAGAATCGCTTAACTCGCATAATTGTCGAAGAAGAACAATGATCCATCTTCAATCGAAGATCAAATAGCTAAATCCAGACAAGCTTGATCAACTACTAGATCAATACTTCAAAGAAATGAATGCTTACTCGAGGTTAAAGAGCTACAGGATCATGTAATGCAATCACAAAGGTACTCCAGACCGCAAAAGTATTCAAGTCACATGATGCTAAGGTCAGATCATCTTCAAAAGATGTACCATCCTTGTTAGGGGTAGAACTCCCCAAACACTTAGTGAGTTTTCCTTGCTTTCCTTCACTTATCCGTATCAATAAGAGGCAACAGGTGAGATCCTGCACAAGTGACTTGAAAAGGGGTTAGGATCCGTTTGCTAAGTGTCAAACCGATTTGAGATTTTACTCAAGAGCGATCAAGATCGACTGGTAGTATAAGATAGTAGGATGGCATGTGACTTACCTTTGCTTATGGGGAAGTGTGCCTTTTTATAAAGCTATCTTCCAAGTAAGAGGATCTCATAGGATCGTGCCAAGTGTACGGCCAGGACTGAGCCACCAATGCTAATATGAGGCCCGAAGCCTAATAATGAAGTTTTAGCCCATGCCATCTTGGG
This sequence comes from Plantago major, assembly GCA_026545765.1. Lineage (NCBI taxonomy): Eukaryota > Viridiplantae > Streptophyta > Magnoliopsida > Lamiales > Plantaginaceae > Plantago > Plantago major. Next base: position 136,338 of record JAIFAC010000166.1, on the reverse strand, counting down.
CTTTAGGGGTAGTCCGTCATTATTGGAAGAGTTCTTGATGATGAGACTAGGTCTGCCGAGATCCCAGGTTCGGAGATATGGGTCCGGACACCTGGTCCGACCATATTTGGTTGTAAGCTAAGGAAGTTCTCCTGCCTGTCTAACTCTTCCGATTCGGAGCACCTAGGTTCAGACATCTAACTCTTTGGTGCCTATTTTCTTGGTTGCTTTATGAGATTGTCATGCTGGATCCGAGTGATCGTCCTGCCTGGAGGGTTCGGGCCGAGACAAGGCTGCTTGAGTATCGCCTTCTTGTTCCAGGTGGTTCGGACCTTGACGGGTCGGACCTAAAGCCCGGTCGGACCTCATGTGCTCCAGATCCTTTGTTCCTTTCTTCTAAGGTGGGTCGGACCATGGTTGCTCAATTCGGATCGGACTATAGTGACTCGGATCCCATGGATGACTTAGACGCCTTAGATTCGCCTTAGGTCCTTTATGACGATTGGACATATTTTCAGATCAACATATGTCCCCTAGTTTTCGAGTATCTTAGTAGAAGATAGTTGTGAAACTATTAGTTTTGGGAAGTCGTTGAGGAAGTATCTGCCTTTAGTCCAATCCGCCCTAATGAGTTAAAAAAAAGGTGTAGTTCAGATTGTGGTGGATCGACTTAGTCTCTCCCCTTTTTCTTTTTTCTAAACACCGCTGCCATCCGAGGGCCGGGTCCAAGGGCAACGGCGGAAAAAGAAAAGAAAAAGGGTATTTGTAAGTTTAGACCAAGTTTAGTTCAACATCGGTAGTGTACCTTTGATAGGCTACGGGTTAGTCCGTAGGTGCTTGTCTATTTGAGAAGGTCCGAAGGATAATCGCTCGAGTAGACGAGGTTCCTTTTGTGGGCGAATTATGTTGGACTGATAAGCCGCTAGACGTCCGAGGAGAGGATAATCCGAACTCTCGTGTTGTTGCCGCCGAGAGTGGGAGAGTTGTTGTATTCGCTTCATCCATGGCGTAAATTTGTTGTACCAATTCGCCATTTCACTTGGTATAATTGTACTATGCCGCTGATGAACCTTGATCGATTGAGATTTAATCCTCAAAATCGTGACGCTTGGTGTTCCAAATATGACCCTCTATAAATAGAGGGTCACGCCTCATTTCTCACCGTTAGAGAGAGAATTTTCACATTCTAGGTATATCCGGGCGACGCCCAACGATCCAAGCGAGCAATCAAGAGGTTCAAACGCAGATCTCGCATAAAATCAAGACATTTTATTCAACCATCCGAGTCCAAGTAAGTTCACTTGTCTCGCCTTATGATTAAATTCTCGTGTTGTCTTTCATCTTCCAATCGCTCGGATGCATGCTTATGATGTGTATTATAGTTCTAATACTCCATACGCTCTCAATGTTGACTAACGCCGAATCAAAGATCATCGACCAACTAATCTCGCTTAGGAAAGCCAGAGTGTTGGCTATAACCCACCACTTTTAATATACATAAACGACCTCTGGACCGCCATCTTAAAGCTTACGAAATTTCTCCTTTCCCTAGGATGTCCGAGAGTGATAGCCAAAATCGATCCGAGGTCGAGGGATATGACTGCTTACATCTTTAACCGATAGCTCCGAGGAAATTGAGATCGAGATGACGTAAGTATTGAGGTGGAACAAGCGCCCATCCGAGCCGGAAGAGCCCGAGGTAAGTTCCTTACTCGTTAGTTGTTCCGGATCCAGTCCTCCGAGGCGCCGGAATTACCTTCGAGTGTCCCATGTGTGTTATCAGCGGCTCAAGAAACAAGTTCATGAAGTTATAGAACTCGCCGCCGGTCGGCCGCCAAGAATCCAACTCCCTAGAGATCCGATCCTTAATTCGCAACCTTGGTTATAATTTTAGGAGTAATCCTAATCGAGTCTCGCTCGCTCCGGATCCGTAGGAGCCACCATCGAGGAAGTTCACGATACCTAAGCACCTCCCACCTGGGCATCTTCGAAGAGGGTGAGGAGGATCGTGTGCAAGTCGCTGTGCCTCTCCAGACTGTCGTAGAGTTAGCGTCCTCATCCGAGGAGGATGAGGCAGAAGAAGGTGTGCGGGCCCAAGATTCTGGCTCCGAAGAGGAAGAAAGTGTAGAGCTATCCGCCATATGCTCCCGTGGAATCTGCAAGCAGTGACCGAGTCGGCAGATGGTCAAGAAGAGCGTCCGAGGGGCTAAGGAAGGGCGAGGACGTATTCCAAGTAAAGTTCCCTCGGTCTATATACGAGGTCACTCACCCCGATCCGGAGGGCGAGTTGAATGAGGACGGTACTTTGCCTACTTGTGCCTCAACCATTCGAGCCGAGGAAGTGGATGAGCTCCTGAGGAGATATGAGATCCCGAGTGTGTGGAGATTCTTATCCTGCATTTAATCTCATGCGTTCTACAATCCGCCCCGGATACATGTGTCCATGAGATAAGTCTCCATCGGGTGGCGGCTACCAGACGTCTGAAGTTCGGAGATTTTGAACAAGATGGGGTCGAGTCCGCACTCATCATCCTAACCAACTCGGAAATCATGTGCTTCGGGTCTTATGTAAATATAAAGGCATCCTTACTTTCGATAATTTTGTAAATTATTCAACATAAGTGTTAGTAATAGGAATAGGTTTTTCTATACGCTCAGATGCCGTCAGCGACACGCTTTTGTCGACCTTTGTCCTCGCTGGGAATCCAATGGTTTAAGTACATTTTCGTCTGCCCGATTGAAACCAGCTAATCCAAGAGGAGAGGCCCACGTGGCATTTTGAAAAAGTTCTTCCGAGGCAAGCCGCCAGACCGAAGTCGCCGACGGAACATCCTTTGTGGATGCAAGCGCCCATCGGAATCAAGAGCCGAAAGTACTTTCTTCCGAGGGCCGATATGTCGCCTCTTCCGCACTGGCCGGTTTATCCGAGCCCACTTTTGGATTAATTGGAGGACCTGAGTAAGTGATCCTTCTTTAATCTGGGGTGGTTGCCCGATTCGGTCCGTAGCTTGTCTATTTATTTTGCAAGTGCTTCTATATTCTTCAACTCACTGTCATTCGGATGTGCAGCTTTTTGGTTCGAGTATACGATGGAAACCATGCGGAGTCAAGGCCAACAAAATGATGTGCGGAGGGAGATGGCGTAGGTTCCTGGACCCAATTATCAAGACTTCCACCGACTCGATGGAAGAGCCAAGAAATGCTGCTCCGAGTGGAGGAGGCCCGAGGGTCAGCCGCGCTTAAGAGGCCCAAACTATCCCTACTCCGGACAAGGGTAAGGTGGCCGGTTCTAAGGGCTCGAAGAAGCCTCCAAGATCCGTGTCCCGAGATCCTCCCGCAAGCGGATCGAGCGCTGCGGCTGCAAAAAAGCGCCCCTCCGAAGGTCAGAATCCTCCCGCTAAAAAAGGCAAGGGGAAGATGAGCGAGGCGCCCGAGCTGGATTCGGATGCTGAAGTTGCTCGGTGTCACGCCTGAGCCGAGCGGATTTCGTAGTTGGTTGCCGCCAACGCAAGGTGAGTAAGTGTTTTGTTTTTGTCATCTTCCGCGATTCGGAGATATCTAAACGCTTGTGATATCTCGCTGCTTTTAGCTTGTCGTCAGTGGAAGCATGCCCTTGGTAGCCGCCGAGGGCTACCCTAGAAGAGGATTTGGCGCCGAGGTCCTGGCATTGAAACGTCCCGGTTGACAGCCCTTCGGAGCGCCTAAAGAAGGCCATAGCTGCTAAACAGGAGGCCGAGTCGGAGACGGCCAAGATGAAAAGTGCCATCCTATCTTTGGAAACTGACTTGAAAGTGCACCAAGATAGTTTGGACGAGTTAGAGGGTGTCTCTGACTTTCAAGGATATGATGCTAAATGAGCTCGGGGTCCCATAAGGGTCGCCTAAGATTTCCTTGCTTTGACTCGCAAGTTTTTGTTCGAGTCGGCATGACGAGGCCCGGCCAAGACGGGTTCGATGTACCAAGGCCGGGAAGGGTTGATACGGATGATCATGCGCTTGGAGGCCGAGGGAGGTCCGCTTTTAAGAATGGAGATGGATCAACTTTGTTCGGAGGGTGTCTTGACGAAGACCCGCCAAGTGTGAATTTGTGGAGCCGTCCGCGAGACGAGACGAGGGCAAGAAGTATAATCATGGCGGTCAGATCTCCCACCTTCGTCCCTCGGTGCTTATGTCCAGTGTTTTCGCTCCTTTCGAGGATCACTGAACACAACCGAGACTGGCCGACTTCCGGCCTGTTCGTGGCTTCGATCGCGACCTAGACTTGATGCAGCGATGTCCGGCCTTCCTGAAAGAGGTTGAAGCTCGGAGAGAACGGAGGTTAGCCCAGGCAGCCCAACAGCAAGGTCAAGCACCTCCGGAGAAGGATACGGGGTGTCCCTCTCGGTCTCAACCTAGTTCGTCCGAGCCATGGAGGCAAAGAAGACGGGTATGCCCCGGTTTTGTAGTAGGTGCCTTCGCCCTAAAAGCAATGTTGTCCTTTTGCTCATCATCTTTGTTGTATAAACATATACTTGTCTTGATGAATGTTGTCGGTTCGCCCATTGCGGCTCGGAACTATTTTTGTCACCGAAATGCTAATGTTGTCGCCACATTCTGCGCGCTTAATTTCAGATTTGTTTAGTAACTCATCAACTCTCACAAATTCGGATAATGGGTTCAACTCGAGACTCAAACCGCTGTAACGTTAATTTGCTCGATGCAAATTCTCCTTGCGGTCTTGGGGGACGATCAACCATTGTACCCATCCGAATCGAATCTTTAATAGAAATAAGTCGGATCACGAACGGTTCGAGCCACGCCTTAGAGTGACAAGCGCTTACAAAAGAATTTCCTCAGATCGTGGTAAGTAGTGTCGATTCGGACGCTGACTTGGTGTGTCATCCCGAGTCATACTTGTGAGAGAGAGTGAAAAGATGATCAAGATTAAGTATAGGGTGACTCTATACTAATCAGGCTTGCTTCAGATGTTGTCATGTCACCTCGAAATGATACGCTCGAGTGAGGAACTTAGTCAATGTGACCGATCAGTATGGATGGATTATCGGTCACCAATGGAAGTCAAGAGTCAGGCCCATGTTCGGCCCAAGCCCATTTCCGGAGAATATGGGACACGTGTCCGCTTCTGATTGGTCCTCTCTTTCTATATATACCCCTGCTTTGTATGGCTTTTCTTTAGGACATTTCTCCCTTTTATAGTAACCAAGGGTCCGGAGCTCGAGTCCGAGCGGCTGGCGAGCATGTTTATACCATCACTCTTGCGCGTGATCTTATCCCAAGGGTTTCTCCGATGCTTCGGAAGTCTACCCGGGTTGGTTCACGGTGAGAGTTTTGGAAATTAAATTGCTCGGATAGCCAGCCTCGGATCTTCGAGGATACGGTCCGTACGTTTAGTGAGGCTCAATTCTTGCCAATCAATTCTCGCATCACAAGCTAATCTTCTTTCTCCGGGGCTGTGGTCTATATCCGTGACTTTTAGCCCCGGAGAGGTAGATTAGCTGGATGGTTTGGGGATCTTTATACAACTGTGTTCTGAGCCTCGATACATCCGAAGCACCCCGCTCGTGATATCGTGATATGTGCCCGGGGGCGACGAGTCGGCATAGTTGGTTTGATAGAATCCCTTCCAGTATTTCGAGGTTCGGTGTAAGATCTGCCCGAGATGTTGGAAGGCATTCTGTCAAGCCTGTTGTGTTCTGAGTCGTTCGTCCTTCGGATCGAATGTACTGTACTTTAACCTTCGCAGATTTTTTCGCCTGCCTCAAGGTCCGTGATCCAGAGCAGCTCATTGGTGGCTCACAGGTAATTGAAGCGCTCTAGGAGCTACTTGCACTCGAATGGAGTCCCCGATGTTGCCGGTCTTGTTGGGAGTCGGATCGCTGAGAACCTCCTAAATATCTCTTCCTCAAATTGTTCGTCTTTACTCCTAAAGTTTTTCGCTCGAGCAACTTGGTTTTGAGGTACGCTCCGTAATTGAAGGATCGAGAGCGATTTGCAATTCGAACAGAGTTCCCGATAATGCCGATTTTGTTGGGACTCGCTTGAGCCTCCGGAGTGACTTGGACATTCCGACCGTCTGGCCGGTTGCCTTCCAAGTACTTTAAATCGAGAGATTTGTGTACAATAATCCTAAAAGGCGATCCAATTGTCGGAGTGTTTCTTGCTTGCTTCGAGTCGGCTCGCTTACTGGGAGTTGCATTGCTTAAATGTTTGGAAAGACCTCGACTATCCCTCGGCCGATTCCAGCTCCCAGCCTAATCCGAGGTGGACTCAAGTTCTTAATGACGCAGCTGGGAGCCGAGATGGGAATTTTTCTTCGCTCGAGCACCCGCAGATGGGATCAACTATGCTCTGACTTAGCTAGGTTCGGGGATCAAGGTTGTTAGAATAGGTACTTGCTTATAGGTAGATTAGGCTCTTCGGACCCTAGCCTTGTAATTCGCATTCTCGCTGTTAATAAAAGTACTTGCTCTCGCCTTTGTGGGATGTCGCTTTATCAGGTTGATCCGATCCGGATCAAGCTGTATGATCTAGTTTCGATCGAGTAGTTGAATATCTTCATGGCCTGCTCAATCATGAGGTTCAAGGAAATGATTATTAATAATGTTTATGAAATCACAGCTTGTATTGATTGACGGAAATCAAATTACAACTTGAGGGCTTCGAGGCCTTTTCAAAAAACAAACACAAAAACAGATCGACAAGATAAAGGAAGGTGACAAATGCCACGCCTTCTCTAAGTGTAAAACTTTTGGAGATTCTCGGCATTCCAAGTTCTCTTCAAGGCCCGCCTTGCTCATCTTCTAGTTCAAAGCTTCCATTAACTCTCGCCTCAAAGAATTTTGTAAGGTCCTTCCCACTGGGCTTAAGTTTTCCCACATGACTTAGTATATCGGCTCTTCCGAGGACTAAGTCTCCAACTTGTATATCCTTGGGAAAGACACGCTTATTGTAGGCTCGAGCAAGCGGCTTGGTATCAAGGATGTCGCCAATGCCTTATCGCTTGTCTCAAGGAGCTCAAGGTCATAGATCCTTGCGATCTCATTATCAACTGGGTCAGATTGATGGATTCTCCGGTTGCTACCACCGCTTCCGGGATGACCGCCGGATCCATAGACCGTGGAGAAAGGTGTTTGTGTGGCCCGCCGCTGCTCTATGCGCCTAAAGGACCGCCGAGATCATCCGCCTAACCGCCTTGGGAAGTTCTCAACCTTCTCTCCAAAATTTTGACTATGGTCTTGGTGGTTTAATTCACCACATCGGGTTGGGGTGGCCAATGGAAGTAAAGCGTTGTTCTATATTGAAGGACCGCTTACCTTTAGTCTTGTCCTGTAAAATTGTGCTCCATTGTTCAAACTAGCACTCGGAGTCCAAACCGCAGATGATGTTCTTCCGTATGAATGTCCCAACTCGATTTCCGTGATGGTCGACATCGCCCGTCACCCACTTAGTGAAGTATTCCCGCCACTATCAAGAACTTCTTTTGATGTGTTCTCGCGAAAGGGACCAACTATGTCTATGCCCCATTGATCAATGGGCATGCTATGATTGACGGAATCATAGGGTTGGTCGGGTGTGGTATGTCGGCATAGTATCGGCAATCTTCATGTTGCATGGCGTCAAGATCAATGTCAATAGTCACAATAGTATCCTTGTCTTATGATCTTTTGCCAAAGTTCTTCCTCCGTAATGACTTCCACAACTTCCGCGTGATTTCTTCCATCACGTTTCGCTTCGAGGATCTAGGCACCTCATGTGAGTTCCAGTAGGATCTTTTGTAGAGATCTTCTTCCGTAATAAAGTATCCGTTAGCTCGCATTGAATCTTCCCGGCCTCTAGGATCCATGTAAAGTACCATCCTCGAGGTAACGGAATATATCACCATCCAGCTTTCTCCAGGCTCAAGAGAAGCATCCGTCTGCTGGGTTTGCTGTGGAGGATTCCGCTGGTCATTAGGATGACACTTCTTGGTCCAAAGCTCCTAAGGCCGAGGCATTTGGAGAGGGCGCTTTTTTCATTCCATTCTCGTGAAATTGGTCAAGAGTAAATTCTTCAAAGTGCTCAACCTCTTTCTTGAGGAGCTCCAAGTATTTGATCATGTTAGTCCTTTGGTAAAGGACCCGAGAACTGGATTGTTTAGTCATGAGTCTGTAGGCCTTGATCCTTTTTCAAGGGCTTTCGCCATTCTTAGGCCGTGATAAGTGCTTCATATTCGCCTCGTTGTTCGTCACCTTAAAATTGAGAGTGATGGCGCATTTAGCTTCGCTCCTTCAGACTTTCAAGAAAATTTATTCCTCCCAACCGTCCGTGGATGATCCGTCCACTTGTAATGTCCAACATTCTTTGTTTCTTTCCTTACCTCCTCAAGTGGGAGTGAGTGCTTTCAACCTCCCGCTTCTTGTCAAGATGCAAATGTCGAGGTATCGAGTTCTTCGTCCAAGAGAAACATGTGCCTTACTCTCGTGAATCATCCACGGTTGGTGATACTTAGTCATAAGTCGGATGCTATCTCTTTGTGTCTCTTCCGCTTCTTTCTCCCCTCGATTCCTTGATTCGGGCTATCACCTCATGACTAGCCTTTTCCGGAGTTTTCGCCTTCTTCTCGCTTTCTCCGGATAGTCTACCAGAAGTCGGCCGTAACTTGCGCTTTCTTGGCGATGGGGCTTGATACCCAATATCATATTCACTTAGCTCAATAGCCCATTTGACAAAGGCCCCGACCGATCCGGTTTGCCCAAGACATGTTCGAGTGGCTCATCCGTGAGGACCATGAATCGATGCGACTTGAAGTAAGGCTTCAGTCGACGTGCAGTGTAAACTAGTGCGAAGGTGAGCTTCTCAATCTTGACATATCTGGCCTTAGAGCCTGCAAGTGCTTTGCTCAAATAGTAGATTGGTAAATGCTCGTTGTCTTGTATCCGCATTCAAGACAGTAACTCATCGCTTCATCAAGCAGGCCAACAGAGGTAAAGAGTTTCAAATTCCATGGGTTTAGACAAAAGGGCGTGAGAGGAGATACTTCTTCAATTTTTCCAGGCCTCTTCACACTCCTTTGTCCACTCGAACTTATTTCCTTTTCGTAAGATTTTAAAGAAGGGTAGGTTCTTCTCATGGATTTTAAGATAAACGGCTCAATGCCATCACCTTCCTAGAAGCTTCAACTTCATTGATAGTCTTGGGTGGTAGATCTAGGATTGCCTTTATTTTCTCCTCGAAAGAAGGCTGATGCCTCTTCGTGACCATGTAACCAAGGAACTTTCCTCCTTTCACCCAAAGTGCACTTCTAAGGGTTCAAATTCATTCAGATTCGGAGAATAGAAAACAATTGTTAAGGTGTCCAATGTGTTCTCTTTAGTCTTGCTTTTCACAAGCATGTCATCCACATAGACTTCCATGGTTTTCCCAATTCTTCCTTGAACATCTTATTTACCACCGCTGGTAAGTAGCTCCCGATTCTCGAGGCCAAAGGGCATGACCTTGAAGCTAATAGACCCCTCCGCCCAAAGAATGCCGCTTTCGATGTCTTCGAGCCATCCTAATTTGGTAGAAGCCTTGATATGCGCCCATGAAGCTTAGAAGCGCACATCCTACAAAGGAATCAACCAAATGGGTCTATGCGTGGCAATGGATAAGGATCCTTTGGACAAAATTTGTTGAGTCTAGTGAAGTCATTGCACATTCTCCACTTTCCTGGAGCTTTTTCGACGAGGACCACGTTACAGACCCAATCGGAGTATCTGACTTCTTCGATATGACCTGCTTTCATCAACTTGTCCACCTCCCCTGCTATGATAGCATCCTCAACTGGTCCAAAGTCTTTCCTCTTTTGCCGGATGTGTTTGACCGTCGGATCCATGTTCAGACGGTGAACTGCGATCCTTGGGTCTATCCCCTTGAGATCATCTGTGCTCCAAGCAAAGATGTCGCGATTGTCACGAAGGCAAGTGATGAGCTTCATCTCTACTTCCGTACTCATCTCCGTTCCAATCCGAGTTGTTTTTTCCGAATCTCCTTCGACCAGTTGGACCTCTTTCAAGGCTTCATGGGGTTCTATTCTAGCTGTCTTGGGGAACTTCTCCGCCGAGCCACCCACCGATTTCTTCCTTGTATGCTAGAGCAATGGAAGAATGGCTACTAGGCCCTTAGTGACCGAAAGGTGTATTGTGGCCCTCCGTCGACATGATGTAACACTCTGCTTCTAACGCTGTTCACTTCTTCTCCCACGCCTGCTCGGGTTGGGAACTTTACCCTGTTGTGTAAGGGAGAAGCAATTGCTCAATTGTTAAGTCCCGGCGGCCCAAGATCACGTTATAGTCAAGGTGCCATCTACTACCACGAAGAGGATTGTCTTGGTCACCCTTTGCCTGAAGGTGCCCATAGAGACTTGAGTGGTATACTTCCAATGGGGCGCATTATCACCCTCCAAAACCTACCAATGAAGTGTATACTGTCCATATTGTATTTGCCCTGTGCATTTGCTCCACGGTCCTTTCGGATATGACATCGAGGAGCTTCAGGTCGACTAGTACCTTGTCGACCTTGTAAGTGGCAATCACTAGAGAAACAACCAAAGGGACATCGGGTCCTCGAGATCTCCTCCGCCAGACGCTGGTGGGGGATCTCGCCATCGCCAAAGGTAATTGCATTTGTGCCTTCGTGGGTGGACCATAAGCTCATTGTTTCTCAAGTGTCATGTCCTTTCCTTGCATTTCGCTATCTCCCCGCTGGTCCTCCCCCCGAATGGCGCTGATAACTCCACCGTAAGGAGGTTCTCCATTTCAGATCTTCGGTACCTTGGTATCTTTGGGCATGCCGAGGTGGGATTTCCGGAGGTGGTGGTAAAGATCCCGTCGGAGGTCTGGAATCACGCCCTCTCTTCTCGCCATTCTTTCTATGTCCGAGGGTTCTTCTTCACCGCTGGTTCTTTCAACTTCCCACTTCTCACTAGTCTTTCGATTGCCTTCAATCGGATGCAATCCTCGGGTGACCTTTCGCTTGGGAACCCACAAGAGTCTTTAGAAAATTTACTCTTCTTGTCGCTCGGATGTGTTTAGGCCATCAGATATCTAAGTCCTTCTCAACAATAGAAGCCAAGATGTCGGATCTTAGTCATTGAGGTGAGTATACCATGATCTCCTAGGTGGAGTTCTTTATCTACGGAATTCTTTCATGTCCCCGAGATCTCTTTTTGTTCGAACTTCCTCGACGAGGAGGAAGTTCCTCAGATTTGTTCTTTCCCTTCTTTATCCCTCGCTTTATCGGGACATTTCTTCGTACTCTTCTCCATACAAGACTCCTTCGCAGATATCTTCCGTACTTTTCAGTGGTGATTTCTTCGCTGGAAAGCTTCCTTCTAAGCTCATCATTATAAGTGTTAGCATATGTGTCGGACCCGCTTTTGATGCTATGAGGCTCTACCGTCAGATTTCAAAGGTTGAAGCTTGGCCAAGGTACTAAGGTCCTCGTGCTCTTCTCGGATTATGCCCGCCAGTGCTCAATCGACCTCTTCCTTTTCTTTGCTTTCTCTAACCTTTTCAAGAAAAGGAGGCGACGTCCGCATAAGATTTGATGGAACCATTAGGTGAGGTCCACCAATCCATTGCTTCTCCAAAGAGTGTGGTGGAAAATTTGAGAGCTTTCATGTTGTCGCTGAGTCCATTGCTTTCCATCTTACTTTCAGATTCAGTAAGATGCCCTACATGACAATTATCTCCATAGTAATGCTCAAGGTTCGGGATAACGCAATGGGCGCTCGTTCTCTTCTCCGATCTCACGCATTGGGGTTGGGAGTCTTAATAAATACTTTCTCATGTGCTTTGACCATCTTGCTCAAGGTGGCAATTTGTGTTTCCAAGGCCTTCGTTGGAGGTAGATCCGCCACCGCCGCTTTTTCACCGCCTGGGTCGATAGTTACATCTGGAGGAAGATCACCGATTGAACTATCGGGATGCTTTCCGCCATTTGATCTCTCGGCGCTTGTTGTTGAGCTCGCCGACCGGGTTCCCACTTCGCTCACTCGTGGAACTTCCGACTTCTCCTCGTTGTCCATGAGAAGCGCCGCCCTCCGCTGAGAAGGTTCCTTAGATCTTCCGGCCGAGCTTGTTCCCCCGTTGTTGGATGGGACGGTGCTCATTTCTTGATTGAGCGGGTTCACTTGTCTTGGGATTGCCAAAGGTGGAGTGGGTTGAGGAGGCCGGAGGTTGTTTGATCCAAACATCCTCAATAGTGGTGAGTAAGAGGCCAATCGATTCTCATCCATCCCAACTCACTAGGATGGATGATCCGCCCATTTGATGGGTGAAGTTTTTCCCGGAGGAGGACCATGTGTTCGGTGGAGGAACGCCCTTCACTCCAAGCCACTGGGTTCTTATCAGTGGATCAGCCGCTCTTTCCTCCCTAGAAGAGAGACTAGCCGTCCCATTGTCACGGGGTATTCCGTCAGATCTCTCGAGGGAACTCGCTGTTCGCTTCGCCTAGTAAGAGGCCTACCTCTTTGTCTTGGAGCAGTGTAACCATCGCAGTGGCGCTGGTTCTGCGGACCTCCTTGTTCTTGCCATTAGAGGTCAGAGAATGGAACTTTTTGTAAGTTTCCCATAGACGGCGCCAAAATGTTAGGGGTAGAACTCCCCAAACACTTAGTGAGTTTTCCTTGATTTCCTTCACTTATCCGTATCAATAAGAGGCAACAGGTGAGATCCTGCACAAGTGACTTGAAAAGGGTTAGGATCCGTTTGCTAAGTGTCAAACCGGATTTGAGATTTTACTCAAGAGCGATCAAGATCGACTGTAGTATAAGATAGTAGGATGGCATGTGACTTACCTTTGCTTATGGGGAAGTGTGCCCCTTTTTATAGGCTATCTTCCAAGTAAGAGGATCTCATAGGATCGTGCCAAGTGTACGGCCAGGATTGAGCCACCAATGCTAATATGAGGCCCAAAGCCCAATAATACAGTTTTAGCCCATGCCATCTCGGGCTTTAGGGTAGTCCGTCATTATTGAAGAGTTCGATGATGAGACTAGGTCCGCCGAGATCCTGTGTTCGAGATATGGGTCCTGACACCGGTCCAACCATATTCGTTGTTAATGAGGAAGTTCTCCGCCTGCCTAACTCTTCCGATTCGAGCACCCAGTTCGGACATCTCACTCTTTCGTGCCTATTTGCTTGGTCGGTTTATGAGATTGTCATGCCGGATCCGAGGATCGTCCGGCCTGAGGGTTCGGCCGTAGATGTCGCTTGAAATCGCCTTCTTGTTCCACTTGTGGTTCGGACCTTGACGGGTCGGACCTAAAGCCTGGTCGGACCTCACAGTTCCAGATCCTTTGTTCCTTTCTTCTAAGGTGGGTCGGACCACGGTTGTCAATTGACCCGGATCGACTATAGTGACTCGGATCCCATGGATGACTTAGACGCCTTAGGATTCGCTCCTAGGTCCTTTATGACGGATTGACATATTTTCAGATCAACAATCCTCCTCCCGTAAAGGGAAGAAACCAATCAAATGGTCCGGACTCGACAATCGGCGAGAATGTCCAAGAGGATGCAGATCATCGGCCGATTACTCGATGATGAAGAAGACAAGACTTTGGCAGAAAGCACCGCAATGAACATCTCATGTTTCACACTTAAAAAGGAAGCTGATTGCTCCTAAAACTTTCAGTAAACTGCCAAATGTCCACTCCAATGAATACATGAACAAATACCAGGTACTGGCTCATTTGAAAAAGGAGTTGTCTTCACATAACAAGGAAGTAATTGCCTCCGTCCCCTCTGAAATGAAGAAGTTCACTGAGCTCATCACTCAGAGAACAACTAGCATCGTCATTGCTCAGAAAGATCTGGGAATGATAAGGGACAATGATGCGTCTTTAGCTGAAAAAGCTTTTCAAGAGGCCAATTACACTGCTGGAAAAGCAGATGATATCCTAGGCCCATTGGCCGAGCTCACTGATAAGGACAATGGACTTATCAAACAAAATCAGGAGCTCAAAGCCGAACTTCAGCAGTTGGTTTCTGCCTACAATCTCTTACAAGGACATTTTGAGTCTCTCAGATTCCTTTATGAGACTTAGTCACCAACAATGACTAAGGGGAAGAATTGTACAACCGACCTCATAGTCAGGGGGAATGGGAAGAAGGAGAAAGAAACAAGAAGAAATCTGAAGTTGGTGCTGCTCAGAAAGGAAGAAGAACCAAGAAAACTTCCCAGCCACCACTCAGAATCAATGAACCCTCCTCAAGCCAAGCTTTGGTAAATAGTAGCCGCTTCGTAAACCCACCAAGGAACTAAAATGATAACAAGGGCCAGAGCACAGAAACCTCCAAGGAGTACCAAGGCTCCAAGGAGAAGACAAGTTAAAGGGATTGATGTCTCTTCTGAAGAAGAAGAAGAAGAAGAAGAAGAAGGACAAATCAAGTCCCTGGGCAATGAAGAAGGCTGCAAAACTCTCACAAGATTCAATCTTGATGATGATGAGGAATCTGATGAAGATGAAGCCCTCTTCACGTAAAAAGGAAAATTGAAAGCCTAACTGAGCCCATAGCTGCAAAGCCACTAGCAGCTAAAACACCCTCTGGAAATACCAAGTCTATCCAGGGAGGTGGCTCTTCAAGCAACAACCCCAAAGAGAATTCAAGACAGAAAAGGAACAGACTAAGAGCTGAACAAAGACAAAGTCAACTTCCACTCAGGCCAGAAGAAGCCAAAATTGAGTATGTGAAGCATGACAATAATTCCTCTGTCTACAGATGCATCAATCAAAAGAATGGCTATTGGATTCTGGAACTTAAGCATCTACTTGTAAATTCAAGATTTCCAGAACCAATCCATAAACAACTTATGGCATGGAGAAAAGACAAGCCAACCTTGATCAACCTAGACTCGCTGTGGAACCCTATGAATCGTTCTATCTAACTGAAGATCAATACAAGGGTGACATCAGATATCTGAGATTATCTACGATTACTTCAAGCTTTCAGATATCAGAATAGAGCATGCCTGGAAGTGGGGAAAGTATATGTGGGTCAAGCAATTTGTCAAGAAAAATCCTACCAAAACCTACAAAGAGGTCTGTGGATTTGCCAAAGACACAGAGATGCTCGTCAGAACTCTTCTATATGATTATTCAGATGACATCAAAAGGTTCGAGATAGGAAATTTGCGTATTGATCCATAGAAATACTGTTGAAGACTTGAAGAAGAGGAAGACTTGAAAACTAGTTCTTTAGGATGTTTACTTGGAGCTTGGTTACTCCTGTTGTCCTAATTTACTATGTAATTTTGTTGTCAGATCTTCGATCGAGCTTAAATGTTTTATGTATCAAGTTATCTGTAATTTTCATCAGAACTTATCCGATGAACTTACTCTCGATATTACTCTATAAGAGATAACTTGTCAAAGAAAGATCACACCTTGTGATTCGTTGATGTTTACTTTCAGCACTTAATTGAATGAATTGAAAAATCATAAGAATTGATTAAGTGGTGGATTGTTTCTCATCCAGATTTGTAATAGGTCGATAGTCATCGCTGACTCCATCAAAAAGGGGGAAATTTGTTAGATGTTTTGTAAAGAATATCTGTTTAGTTTTGATCAGCAACATGATGACCTATCTTAGTCTCAGAAAGGTGATTAGTACTCTTGGTTCACTTGAACATTGTAAAAGAGGAAACCCACTAAGTATGATAGTTTAGTTAATCTTGTATAGGATGTTAGGTCCCAAAATGTAATTTTTATTTTATGAAGAGAAGACCAAGAAGAAGACATCCAAGGTAACAAGTTCAACGACATTGAAGATTTGAAGATCGCATAAGATTATCAACAGTTTTACAGATACCTTGGCCAGATATCTTGAAGACACGAACGGTTTTAAACAAACTGTGTCACAAGAGATATCTGAGAAATAAAAGGTCTATCTGAAAACAAGGAAAGTGTCCACAGATATCTACACTCAGATACCTTGAGCCTTAACCACATTTCTGAAGAAGAAATATATATTGCAAACAAAGTTGTTTCAATTTAAGTGGTATCTGAAGATTGAAGATAAGGACGTGCAAAGAATCAGAGAAATCAACAAGGTAGTCTCTCATAAAGCATAGTTCCGCTGCACTACAGACAAAAGTATAGTACAATGCATTTAATGCACGGACAAAGATGTTCCGAATAAAGCAACTAGCTTCTAAAGAAGAAGACAAACTCACATAAGATTATACATGAGATATCAATAGTTTGAATTTGAGCCTAACGGATACTATTCAAATGGCACTCAAATTCATCTATAAATATCAACACTTAGACTGCTTGAGAAGACACACAGAACCTTAGAAACCTTAGACTCTGATACACGAACATACTTTCTCAAAGAAAACTACTTATCCTCAAGCTTTCTGTTGCGACCAAAGCTCTTGATCTTAAGTAGCACTGAAGTTCTAAGTGTCCTGATCCTAAACAAGCAAAGCTATCTGTGAAAGAGTTGAATCGAAAGATCAACTATCTGATATTCATTCTCTTGAACAGTTATCATAAGACTTGGTCAAGAAAACGAACAAGATACCATACGCTGAAAAGTGTATTAAGTAACTTGATTCACAGAGCTATCTGATTAACTGAAAAGTTATTAAGAAGCTTATCTGACAAACTCAAACCAAAACCAACACTATCACTGGCGTGGAGTACAGGAAGTACTTAGTTTGGAAAAATCAGGGAATAACTCCAAGGTTAACGGAGTAGAGGAAGTACTTGATTTTGGGAAAATCAGGGAATAACTCCAAGGTTAACGGAGTATAGGAAGTACTTGATTTGGGAAACTAAGGAATAACTCCAAGGTTATTGAGTATAGGAAGTACTTAGCTTGGGAAGCTAGGGAATAACTCAAAAAGGTTTCTGAGTATAGGAAGTATCAATGAGAAAGCGGGAACAACTCTGGGGGAACATTTGGTTGGGAACCATTTGTTTAAGGGATTTTAGAATAGGATCATTGTAAGGTGACCTCAATAATCTATTCTAGTGAATTCTAGGTCTGAAGACCAAGTGGATTAGTTGGAGGATTACGCCACCTCCGATACCACTATACTTGCCGTGTTATTTACATTGCATTTACTTTTCAAAGAACACACACACACTTTAACTGCTTTCGCACTTATCTATCTTAAGTCTTCCGCTCAATCTAAGTATCTGATATCTTCACAGATATCTGAGAAATTGTGTTTATCGACAAAAGTTTTAAAAGACTATTCACCCCCCAAATTTTTTACTTTGCGTTATCCGACCAACAACCTTCATGTCCGCTAAACTTTGAAGTAGAAAAGAGGAATGAAGCTTTAAAGATGGATCTTTCTTTTGCCGCCCTTACCTGAGCCCGATGATGTACACAAGGTAAGAAAATTGATGGTAGCTACAGCAGAAGAACAAACTAGGTGTTCCAACCTATGAGTCATTCTATATGACATCGATGAATACCTAGATGATTTAGACTATCTGGAAGAAATATACAAGTATTTCAACCTATCTCAGCTGCATATAGACCACTCCTGGGTCTGGGGAAAGTACTTCTGGGTCAAACACCTTTTGCGAAAGAATCACAAGCTTGGAAAGAGTTACCATGAAATATGTGACTTATCCGTAAAGATGTAGCTCGTCAAGGATTCTTTATGACTATGTCCAAGATTGGAAAAGTGGATGATCATGTCAATCGATCCGTAAAGTCATCAAGAATTTGAGGTATCCAACCCAAATTGCATTTCCGAAGACTTGAAGACTAGTAACATTAGAATACTCTCGAGTTCGATTCTCCTTGTTCTAATTTACTTAGTATGTTTTGTTACTTTTGTAATCTTGCCGATTGTTTCAATTTCTATCCGTAAAAGTCAGATCTTATTCAGAAACTATATCTATCTCAAGATCATACTCGATACATTCTAATAGATGACAACTTATCAAAGAAAGATCACTTCTGATTTGGTTGATGTTTACTTTTCGCACTTAATTCAACTAAAATTGAATATCTTTTGAAATGATTAAGTGGTGGATTGTTTTCTTCCAGATTACAAATTTGTAATAGATTTAAAGATAGTCATGGATGACTCCATCAAAAGGGGAAATTTGTTAGAATATCTCATAGTATTTTGATCACTCATCACATGTTCTTATCTTAGCTTAAAGGTGATTAAGTACTCGTTCACTTGAACATTGTAAAGAGGAAATCACTAAGTATGATTAGTCTAGTAAATCTTGTATTAGGATTATAGGTCTACGAAAGTGTAATTTTTATTTCGTGGAGACCATGAAGATCGATCCTAGCAATGGAGCTTTTCCAAGATTAGAAGATCAAGATTGCACAAGATTTATGAAGACATCAAGGTTTAGTCTAACTCGTAAAGACTATGTCCTTAATCCTCACTTAAGTGTATTTACTTACATTTGAAATAAGGTTCGGACATATGACATCATGAGTATGGAGCATGCAAGCCATCGAAAGGCTCATGTATCCGCTGAAGACTACAGACAAGAAATAGTACAAGTGCATTAATTACACCGCAGTAAATGTCACGATGCATACCCTCTCCGAGATATGAGAAAGGGACTTTAGTACTCATTTCAAGATAGTATGGATCGAATTTGAATCAGGTCTAACGGATATCATTCCAACGACTCTCAAATTCATCTATATATATATCAACACTTAAGATGCTCAATCACAACCTTAGAACGCCTATCTTGCAAACTTATCATCAAGCAAAGTATTCTCTTAAGCACTCTACTACCCTTTCTCGAAAGCTTTCATTGAAGAATCACTAGTAGTTCTAAGTCATTCCGAACCTTAACAAGAGATTGTTATTCATGAAAGAGTCGAACTATCGATACCCTTTATGAAGCTCATTCTCCGCATCGACATCAATTACTGGTCAAGAAGAGCAGACTGACATCCACTGAACAAGTGTATTAAGTAGTCTTGTTCTATTAGGCTCCTGAAAACATAACTGAAAAGTTATACGAAAAACCTCTCTGACAAACCTTATAACCAACACCATCAAGGCATGGAGTAGAGGAAGTACTTGATTTGGAAAATCAGGGAATAACTCCAAGGTTATCTGAGTAGAGGAAGTACTTAGCTCTAGGAGCTGGGGAATAACTCAAGGGGAACATTTGTTTGGGAACCATTTGTTTAAGAATCTTAGAATAGGATTATTGTAAGGTGAACTCAATTATCTGTTCTAGTGAAATCTAGGTCTCAGATAGACCAAAGTGAATTAGTTGGAGGATTACGCCACCTCCAGATACCACTATACTTGTTGTGTCATTTACCTTCAGATTTACATTTCAAAGAAAGCACACACACATACTTATTGTTTCAGACTTACCTATCTTAAAGTCTTCCAAGACTGATTGAAGTATCGAAACCCCCTGTGTTTCGAGAAATGTGTTTATCGACAAAAGTTTTAAAATACTATTCACCCCCCCCCCCCTCTAGTCTTTTACTTTGCCGTTATCTGGACCAACACCTTTTGTCTTTGATATTCTGGATTCATGTTCCAGATATCTTATCTCTTCTTTTTCCTTTCTCAACCATACTGAGTTCCTGTCTCAGATACCTTTTTTTGCCTTGAATATCTGGATGCTTGTTCCAGATATCTTTCTCCTTCGAAGTTTCGCCTCGTAGATTAGAACTTTTAAGTTCCTTTCGTAGCTCCATTAACTCAAGACTATGTCTCAAGGTTAAGAACTCGCTTTTTGCAAAGGCTTTGTAAAGATATCTCAAGTTGATCTTCGCATCAATCTTGAGTATCTCTATATCGCTTTTTCAACATGATCTCTAATGAAGTGGTGTCTAACATCAATGTACTTTGTTCTTGCATGAAACTTAGGATTCTGAGTTATCGCAATAGCACTTGTGTTGTCACAGAAAATCGGTGTTTTCTCTTCATTGAAATCATAATTCCGAGTTGTTGTTGTATCCACAATATTTGTGAAGCACAACACCCAAAGAACAATATATTCAAATTATGTGGTAGATGTGACAATTGAGTTTTGTTTCTTCGAACCATGATATTAACTGCACCAAGAAATCGACAAGTTCCCGAGGTGCTTTTTCTATCAAGCAATGATCCAAAGATAGTTAGCATCGTAATAGCCAACTAAACTCAATCCACCGCCTTTGGATACCATATCCAACTTCTACAGACTTTACATACCTTAATATTTTCATAGCAATGTTGTAAAGGTGATCAGATTGAATTTGTCTCAAATCTAGCACACATTCCAACCGCATATCAATATCGTGTCTACTTGCAATGAGGTACAAGAGAGACTCAATCAATTTCCTATACTTGTGTTCTTCAACACTCTTGTCGATTCAAGATAGGTCATTTTGGTTCCAATGCTCATAGGTATCCGTAATACCCCGCTTTTAAGTTAACTTGGTATTTTCGGTCTTGTATGATTTATTAAAAGTGTGTTTATTCGCATGTAAAATGTTTTAGAAAATTTTGAAGTGTGAATTTGGGGACCAAATTTTTAAGGAGGTGAATGTGACACCCCTGATTTTGACATACCTTAGTACTTTTTATCCTCGCATGATTTATTAGTGTTACTTTTATTTGTCTCAAGTATATTAGAATTATTTTAGTATGTTGGTGAAGTTTGTTTTAAAAGTTCATTATTTGTTTTAGAAGTCTTTATGTGAGTGTCTTGATTGATGATTTATGTGAAGAGTCTTCTTTACTTAACTACAATACAAGCTAATTATATATGTTCTTTGATTGATTTATATTGTGAAGAGTCACTTTTGAATTATGTAATGTGCATGCATGTCCCTATGTTGTGTGTTTGGGTCTCTTAATGTTTAGAAATTAAAGTGTTATTTTATATTCATATATTTTAAAATACAAGAGTTGGGAAACTTGAGGCTTCTTTAATGTATAAAATATTTTTATATCTTTTCATGTTACGATACGAAAGGTCGCTTGTAATGTCGAATGTCACATGCTATGTTTCAGCTATGTTTCGATCGACGTTC
Organism: Plantago major; assembly: GCA_026545765.1. NCBI lineage: Eukaryota > Viridiplantae > Streptophyta > Magnoliopsida > Lamiales > Plantaginaceae > Plantago > Plantago major. The sequence goes on along the minus strand of JAIFAC010000166.1, from coordinate 115,349 downwards.
TGATTTTCTTTTCATTTCTCTTTTAAGTTACTTATGCATGTCTACTTGTAAGTTAAATATTACGTATGCATGTTCAATATTTTAAGTTTAATTGTTACATGTGCATATGTGATTGTGAGTTCAATTTAATTCTAATTGTTGCATTTTTTGTGTCACATTTTATTTTTGTGTACAAATGACCCTAAGTCATGCCAAAAACGTTTTTGAACTTTTTCCCCAGTAAAATATGATAATTTATAATTATTTATTGTGTTTAAATGTTTGGAAAAAAAATTAAAAGGTCTCTCTTAATTTTGCACCTTTATTATTGATTTTAAAATGAGTTTTAAGTGCAATTTAAGCCATTTAAATTGCCATTTATTTTTAGCTCTTCAACCCTTTCACCTTCCCTAAATCCAATTTATAAATAATTCTTCTTGCAGCCACTTTTACTCACAAAAATTTTAGTATTTTACTCCCAAAAATCTCCAAGTACTATTGTCTTTTCTTTCAAGTTTGTAGGAAGTTCTTCTTGCAAGTACTTTCATAGTTCTTGCTCTTCCTAACCTTCAAATGTGAGTGTTCTACAAAACTATATATATGTATTATTTTCAAAACCTGGAAGGTATTTTAATATGTTTTCAAAATTATATATAAGTATTGCATGGTTTTCAAAACGCACGTCCTATTGCATAAAAATCAAATCACGAAAGAGTTTTTGCATGCTTCCGCTGATTTTGAAAGATTTATATATTTTTACATACATGATTGTTATTTTATTTTGATTGACGGTTCAAGAAAGATACGTACGTTTGGTTCAGGTTAATTGGCTTGTAGTTTGGTCAGTTGTGTCCGTCATTACTTGTTTTGCTTTGTCAATCCTTTAAATCGAGTGATAGAAGCCTTTCACCGATTTCGGTCAGAGAATTCCACCGTATCTATGGCGTGGTCCCGATCGATAGTTTGATCGACTATCAGGGAGACATAAGGCCTGTTTTACTGTGGGTTATAAGGAGCGGCATGAAATAATGTTTTTTTGAAAAGTACATGTTATTGAAAGTATTTTCTATTTTATGTTCTTCAATGTTTATTGTTATGATTTTAATGAAAGTTTCACACGAAAATCTTCGAACACTCATTGAGGTTTTTCTCACACTTGTTTCTATTCCCTTCCTTGTAGGTGAGATTGCACGAAGAATGAACGACCGATAAACTCAGCAAACTAAGAGAGTGGTTGGGATTTGGGATTTTTGTCAATGAAAATAATGTGCTTTTGTATATATCAAAAACTCATGTCATTTCTAGTTATTGTGTATCTTTTAAAAATAAGAATGTGGAAAATCTTGTGGTTTTATTTGCTGAATAAAATATATTTTTATTCTAGCAACTTCAAACGAAAGTTTGTCTGTAACTTCGAATGTTTCACTAAACGTTTCGGCTCTGTTTTTGCCCGACGTCCCGACTGATAATTTACCCCTTTTAAAAACCCAAAAGTCGGGGCGTTACAAATGGTATCAGAGCCTAAGTTTTTTTTCTTAGGCTAAGCCAGGATAGGGTCTTCGGACTTTTGGGGGAATTGAGTGAGAAGTTTATTGAAGTCAGTTGAACATTCTTTGCGCTTTTCCGAAGTACCTTTTCTTACTTTCATGCTTGGTCTTTTTTTTTATTTATTTTTTTTCCCGTTGGAGGCGGTGTTTTTTTTTCCTAGTCGGCATCTGCCTTTCATTTTAAATGATCATTGTTTCAAAGGCATCAAACACTTAGAATTGACCTTTTGCATTGTTTTCTCTTGTCTTTTATGTTCTTGACTTTAATTGTAATATGCAAAAGTTGAACTAGCTTGTCAAAATTTTTTTACTAGTTGATTTTGTTTGATTACATATGCTTCAACTTTTGTTATTTGAATAGTTAAGATTCTTGTTATTTGGTGGTCACATGTGCATGGACTTGCAATATGATTTCTTAAGTTGGTTTAGTTTTTCTTGTTTATGTATGAAAGGTAGGCAGTAACTTTGCAAGTGTTTTTGATGTTTCTATCGACGTTCCGACAACATATCGTGTCTCTAAAAAAAGGAAGTCTAAATTTTTTTTTTTTGTTTTGTAGTTTTCATGTTCAATGTGTTCTTTGCAGGGAAAACTTCATTTTTTCCAAAACTTTTTCTTATGTCGAAAATTGATTTAACGGTTTGAATTTGGGGACCAAATTCTTTTAAGGAGGGGTGGGTGTAATACCCCAGTTTTTAAGTTAACTTGGTATTTTTGGGTCTTGTATGATTTATTAAAAGTGTGTTTATTCGTGTAAAATGTTTTAGAAAATTTTGAAGTGTGAATTTGGGACCAAATTTTTTAAGGAGGGTGAATGTGACAATTTTATTTTGACATACCTTAGTACTTTTATCCTTGCATGATTTATTAGTGTTACTTTATTTGTCTCAAGTATATTAGAATTATTTTAGTATGTTGGAAGTTTGTTTTAAAAGTTCATTATTTGTTTTAGAAGTCTTTATGTGAGTGTCTTGATTGATGATTTATGTGAAGAGTCTTCCTTTTACTTAACTACAATACAAGCTAATTATATATGTTCTTGATTGATTTATATTGTGAAGAGTCACTTTGAATTATGTAATGTGCATGTCCCTATGTTGTGTGTTTGGGTCTCTTAATGTTTAGAAATTAAAATGTTATTTTATATTCATATATTTTAAAATACAAGAGTTGGGAAACTTGAGGCTTCTTTAATGTATAAAATATTTTTATATCTTTTCATGTTACGATACGAAAGGTCGCTTTAATGTCGAATGTCACATGCTATGTTTCAGCTATGTTTCGATCGACGTTCTGATTTTCTTTTCATTTCTCTTTTAAGTTACTTATGCATGTCTACTTGTAAGTTAAATATTACGATGCATGTTCAATATTTTAAGTTTAATTGTTACATGTGCATATGTGATTGTGAGTTCAATTTAATTCCTCTAATTGTTGCATTTTTTGTGTCACATTTTATTTTTGTGTACAAATGACCCTAAGTCATGCCAAAAACATTTTTGAACTTTTTCCCAAGTAAAATATGATAATTTATAATTATTTATTGTGTTTAAATGTTTGGAAAAAAAATTAAAAGGTCTCTCTTAATTTTGCACCTTTATTATCGGGTTTTAAATGAGTTTTAAGTGCAATTTAAGCCATTTAAATTGCCATTTATTTTAGCTCTTCAACCCTTTCACCTTCCCTAAATCCACCCTATAAATACCCTTCTTGCGTACCACTTTTTACACAAAAAATTTTAGTATTTTACTCCCAAAATCTCCAAGGGCCTTAATCGTTTTTCTTTCAAGTTTGTAGGAAGTTCTTCGCAAGTACTTTCATAGTTCGCTCTTCCTAACTTTCAAATGTGAGTGTTCTACAAAACTATATATATGTATTATTTTCAAACCTCGAAGGTATTTTAATATGTTTTCAAAATTATATATAAGTATTGCATGGTTTTCAAAATGCACGTCTATTGCATAAAAAATCAAATCACTTAAAGAGTTTTTGCATGCTCACCGATTTTGAAAGATTTATATATTTTTACATACATGATTGTTATTTTGTTTGATTGATTGTTCAAGAAAGATACGACGCTTGGTTCAAAGTTAATTGGCTTGTAATTTGGTCACTTTGTGTAGCTACTTGTCGGTTCTTTGCTTCCTCAATCCCTTTAAATCGAAAGTAGAAGCCTTCACCGATTTCTTGGTCAGAGAATTCCACCCTGCATTTCATGTAAGGTGGTCGACCGGATAGTTTGATCGACTATCGTGAGACATAAGCTGCTTTATCGGGGTTATAAGGAGCGTATGAAATAATGTTTTTGAAAAGTACATGTTATTGAAAGTATTTTCTATTTTATGTTCTTCAATGTTTATTGTTATGATTTTAATGAAAGTTTCAACTTAAAATCTTCAACACTCATCGAGGTTTTTCTCACTTGTTTCTATTCCTTCCTCAGGTGAGATGGCACGAAGAATGAACGATCGATAAACTCAAAGAACTAAGAGAGTGGTCGATTTGGGATTTTGTCAATGAAAATAATGCTTTTGTGTATATCAAAACTCATGTCATTTCTAGTTATCAGGTATCTTTTAAAAATAAGAATGTTGAAAATCTTGTGGTTTTTTTATTTGAATAAAATATATTTTATTCTAGCAACTTCAAATGAAAGTTTGTCTCAGAATCTCAATGTTTCCTAAACGTTTGCCTGCTTTTCGACGTCCCGATCAAATTTACCCTTTAAAAAGCTAAAAGTCAAGCATAAAGATCTTAGGATTCTTTCGTAAGGCTTTAGATTAAACTTGTTGAGCATATCCTTTGCATACTTTGTTTGACTAATTAATATTCCATCATTAAGTTGCTTGACTTGCAATCATAGGAAGTAGTTTAATCTCCCATCATGCTCATCTCAAATTTACTTTTCATGAGCTCCGCAAAGTCTTCACAAAGTTGCTTGTCTTTAGATCCAAATATAATGTCATAAACATATACTTGAACTAAAAGTAGTTTCCCTTTATGGTTCAAAGTAAAGAGTGTTTTATCAACATCTCCTTTCTTGAAGCCACTTTCCAGCAAGTATTTGGCTAAAGTATCATACCATGCTCTCGGAGCCTGTTTCAGTCCATACAGAGCTTTCTGAAGCTTATACACCATTCTACTTTATGTGGAAACCTCAAAGCCTGGTGGTTCTTCAACATAGACTTCTTCAGCAAGTTCACCGTTTAGGAATGCACTTTTAACATCCATCTGATAAACTTTAAAGTCATTATGAGCTGCAAAGGCTAGAAATAGTCTAATTGCATCCAATCTTGCAACTGGAGCATATGACTCGTCAAAATCTAGTCCTTCTGTCTGGGTGATTCCCTTGGCAACCAACCTTGCTTTGTTTCTGGTTATTTCACTAGACTCATTCATTTTATTTCTGAAAACCTTGGTTCCGAAGCATGATATTCCACAACAAATGGAACCAGTTTCCAGACTTTGTTTCTCTCAAATTGATCCAATTCTTCTTGCATTGTAGAGATCCAATCTTGATCCTTCAATGCTTCTTCTATAGTTTTAGGTTCAATATTTGAGATGAAACATCCATAAAGAGAGTCAGCAATTGCTCTCCTAGTTCTAACTCCTTGGTCTAAAGGACCAATCACATCCTTGGCAGGATGATTTCTTATCCATTTCATAATGGGTTTTGAACTAGTAGGATCAGTATCATTTTAATCTGAATGTGAATCAATATGATCTTGATAAGATACTTGTGCAGTATCTGAGATATCTGGCACACAAAAAATTCCATAGATATCTGACACTTTTTCAGTGTTAGAGATATCTGAAATTTGATTTTCAGCAATCTCATTCTTAGAAACCTCTTCATGATGAAGGTTCTCAATAACCTGTTCCATTTCTAGAATTCTCATAGGAAATTCTTCATCATATCTTAGAGTCATCTGGTTGTTACTAAGCAATGGTTGCTTATCATCGTTAGAGTCATCCTCTAAGTGAATGACAGAGTTGTTTCCTTTTGAGGATTCTTCTTCAGAATCTTTAATCATTAGTTCTTTGAACCTATCTGAGAGTTCTTCATTCAAGAGTACTTTCTTGTTTCCTTCGTAGAAGACTACATGAACAGATTCTTCAATCTTTTGTGTTCTTTTGTTGTAGATTATGTAGGCTTTGCTATTCAGAGAATAACCAAGAAATACTCCTTCATCTGCTTTTGGTTGAAATGTTCTCAAGTATTCTTTTTCATTGTTCAGAACAAAACATCTGCAACCAAACACCCTTAGATGTTTGATACTGGGGGGTACCAATCAAAATTTCATACGAGTTCTGTCATGGTGTTTGTTAATCAAACATCTATTTTGAGTGTAGCAGGCTGTATTAACAGCTTCAACCTAATAGATTTCACTTATTTCAGTGTCAGCAAGCATTGTTCTTGCTGCTTCTTTTAGGGTCCTATTCTTCCTTTCAGCAACACCATTTTATTGTGGTATTCTTACTGAAGATAGTTGATGTTGTATACCTTTGCAGGTACAAAACTCTTTTATGTACTGGTTCACAAACTCAGTACCATGGTCTGTTTTGATTACAGATACCTTGTCATGTTTCATGACTTCAAACTTATTCATCAAGTTGGGTATCTCAACCCTTGCATCAGATTTATGTTTGAGAAATACAACCCAAGTGAATCTTGAGTAATCATCAACAAAAACCAGACCATACTTCTTGCATAGCTAGTTACAGAGGATTCAAAAAGATCCATATATAACATTTGCAGTGGCATTTCACTGGAGTGTCTAGTTTTAGACTTGAAAGATATTTTGGATTGTTTTCTCATTTGGCAAGCTAAGCATATACCATCTTTTCTATATACAATTTTGGGTAAACCAACCACCAATTCTTTCTTGGCTAGCTTGTTCAGAGTTTTGAAGTTCAAGTGACTCTTTCTTTTATGCCATAGCCAGTTTTCTTCAGTGTGGCTAGATTGACTCACCATGAGACATTCTTCAGTTGTGGTAGATGCCCAGTCAGCAACATAAAGATTTCATTTTCGCCTAGCAACCAAGACTATCTGCTTTGACTCATTGTCAATTACTTTGCATAGTTTTGACTTGATCTTTCAAAAGGTACCCTTTGTCTACCAATTGACTCATGCTTAGGAGATTATATTTCAATCCCTTAACATGTAGTACTTCAGAGATTGTAAGAGCTCCAAACTTCAGATTGCCAAAACCTATGGTTGAATTTTCATCTCCTCCAGCAAATCTAATAATTGGTCCTTTATCGCATTTTCTCGAAGTTAATCGACGGTTTGCTCTCCGTCATGTGCTTCCCACATCCACTATCAAAATTCCACTGGTTCTTCCTCGTGAGTGTTCTCGCACAAGACATGAAACATGGAGTTAGCTCTCATTCCAACAATGGAACCTTCTGAATTAAAGATTCACCTTGTAGGAATCCATTTCTGAATGAACTTCCTTGGGGGTATTCTTTTGTCTTGTTGGAACATGAGGAGGAATTAAATGATTAGTGTCATTATCATTTAAAGCTATTTTCCTTCGTGTGTTCCTTGGTGCCTCGTGGTGCTTTCAGACACTGCCGATTGTCGAGTCTTTTCAAGAAACTTAGCTTTCCTTGCGATTTCTTCTAGCAATCGAATTCAGAGTGGTCGAACTCGCTCTTTCTTCCACTTCTAATGATTGCTATGCGAATCTCGCTTTTATCCATCGTTTTACTTTGTTTATACTCACGAGCGAGTTGTTTCGATGGTTTTATAGCCAATGCCATTTCGAGCACCGTGCCATTTAAGTTCTCTTCAAAGAACTTGTTAGTCTCGAACGTCTTTCTTTCTAGAAAACGTGATGTTGGAAAATTTACCTGCTCCTGCAATTTTTCCTTTCTGAGAGACATAGCATTATGGGTGATTACACTTTTCAAAGGTTATGTTTCTTTTCGACTTGTTTTTCCCACAAAGGTTCGGTCGACCATCGCCTTCCTTTGTCAACAACCTTAGCTTTCGACTAATGTTGTAGGTTATTTGAGAACCATTTTCGAGCACTAACAAACATTATTCTTTCACACTCTTATTCGCAGTAGTAGAGCTATTTATTTGTGTGTCCAAATTTAAGTCCTCCATTTTCTCAAGGTCTCTTAAATAAGAGTGCACTTCAAGAAGAGTGTCACTAGCTTTGGCATAGGATTGAAAAGATAGTTATTTCTTCTCGAGTTCCTCATTTTCGTAAAGAAGATCTTTATTTTCCTTTCGAGTATATCCATTGCCTTTCTATGTAACCTCTCCGTCTCGTATATCGTGCTTTGAGAAATGCATTTTCAAAGATCCTTTTCTCGATATCTCGAGTAATTGTGAATTTTCCTCTCAAGAGAATTCTTTTCTTCTTCAAAATGTCAATTTAGCTCGGACCATTTAAAATTCTCTTTGTACAGATCAAGTTCTCTTCGAAATATTCTAAATCTCCGATTTCTTCCTCATCACTCTCATAATTTATGAATTGAGAAATGTTGGTTACGTCACCATTAGGCAAGGAATGTTGGAGCAACTGAGAGATCTCCTCAAAGAACCCCACATAATTCCCTTTCCTTTTGACCAAAGTCAACCAATTCACGAGTGATGCCACATAATTCGAGAGAAGGTAGTTTGAGTCATCTAAGTCTTCTTCCTCGATTCGACTCAATATCAAGAGCATCCATTCGATTTGAATCTTTTCCTTTCTTCATTGAGCAAAGCTCTCTGACCTCTCTTGAAGTTTCTTCTATCTTTCTTGTCACCTGTCTTTAGCTCATTGAAAACAGGGCAATCTCTTTTAAAATGACCAGGTTTCTGACAATAGAAACAGATATCGTTTTCGATTTCTTCCTCTCAAGAATAGATGCTTGTCGAGCCGCTTGTTCAATGAAGCTTGATACATATTCTTGTACTGGTGATAGTTTGAGCCTAGATGCTTTTTCAGCTTCTCTTTGGCTTTTCTTCTCTCAAGCTCCCGACTGACATATTTTCTCCTTTGCTTTACAGCAAGAGCATCTTCCTAAGTCATTTCCTTGGTATCCTTCTTTCGTATACCTTGTGTTACTAAAGAAACATTGTGAACTTTCTCAAGAATTGTTTGTTCTTCCGAGTAGTTTCATAGTCGATGGAGCTAAGTGGGAAAAGAGTTCTCCGGAGTGATATTTGGCATTCCTCGTTGAAATAAAATATACCGAGTATGTTCCCGCTTTGATTCAAGCTTCTCACGATAGTCTTAACCTTTTCAGAGTTAGAGTATCTCTCACTTTCACAAAGTGCAGCCATTTCACTCATCAGTGTTGTAAATCGAAAATCTAGTTCTTCAAGAGTCTCTGTGGGACCTTGTTTAAAGTTTTGGAATTTAAGCTTCAAAACTTCGAACTTATTTTCCTTTATTTTCTCAAAGGCATGCATTTCTTCAATTAGTTGCTGTGCCACTTTGCTTTTGCAGACCCCTACGCTTAATCGATGTGCTCGAGTGGAACGATGATGATATTATGAGCTCGACCATCTAGTCGATTTCTCTTGGCATCATTCGCTGTCCGTAGCTCTCTGCTTGCTCATAAACAATTTGACCAAGAGGTCTTCCACCGTCAAGCACCTTTGTGAGGAACCACCACTTGGTTCTTCATCAGTGGGAACTCTATCTCTACCATTGGAAACCTCCATGACCTGCTTGAGTTGTTGAATGACTATGGGGCCATTCTTTATTACTTTGATCATTTCGTCACTGATGGCTTCTAGGTGGAGCATCATGTTGTTCTTCCATTTCTCATAATTCTCTGGCTTGAGAATTGGAGTGTCACTTAAAGACATCCTGCAAGAAACACACTAAATGCATAAATCAAGTGTAGGTGAAAAGGTTAGTGGGCACTTATCTGGGATCTAGGTTCAAAGGCAAAAGGCTTGGGAACCTCTTGCTCGATACCACCTATCGTCCAGATAATGAAAGGAAAAGACCTGGGGTGAATAGTCTTTTACAACTTTTGTCGATAAACACACTTCTCATATATCTGTGAAGATATCTGATACTTAATTTCAGAGAGCGGAAGACTTTTCTGTGATAAGTGCACGTGCTCAGCAAGATATAATTGTGAAAATACTCAGCAAGGTAAGTAAAGCAAGTAATAAGTTCCAGAAAGTAAATAATACAGATCTTAATAGTTGTATCTGAGGATGGCGTAATCCCTCAACTAATCCACTCGCCCTTTCTCAGGACTTGAAATTGTAACGCCCCGACTTTTATGTTTTTAAAAAGGAGTAAATTTCAATGGACGTCTGCAAAAAAAGAGTAAACGTTTAGGGAAACATTCGAAGTTACAGACAAACTTTCGTTTGAAGTTGCTAGAATAAAAATATATTTTATTCGGCAAATAAAACCACAAGATTTTCAACAATATAACAGGAAATGACATGAGTTTTTGAAATACACAAAAGAACAATATTTTCATTGACAAAAATCCCAAATCCCAACTACTCTCTTAGTTTGCTGAGTTTATCGGTCGTTCATTCTTCGTGCCATCTCACCTACAAGGAAGGGAATAGAAACAAGTGTGAGAAAAACCTCAATGAGTGTTCGAAGATTTTCGTGTGAAACTTTCATTAAAATCATAACAATAAACATTGAAAAACATAAAATAGAAAATACTTTCAATAACATGTACTTTTCGAAAAAAACATTATTTCATGCCGCTCCTTATAATCCCACAGTAAAACAGGCCTTATGTCTCCCTGATAGTCGATCAAACTATCCAGTCAGGACCCTGCCATGGGTGGAATTCTACGACCCAACTAAATCAGTGAAGGCTTCTATCACTCGATTTAAAGGGAATGGGCAAAGGAAACCGACAAGTAGCTCGCTGCACAACCGACCAAACTACAAGCCAATTAACTCAACCAAACGACGTATCTTTCTTGAACCGCCAATCAAAACAAAATAACAATCATGTATGTAAAATATATAAATCTTTCAAAATCGCCAAGCATGCTAAAACTCTTTCGTGATTTGATTTTTATAATAGGACGGCATTTTGAAACCATGCACTACTTATATATAATTTTGAAAACATATTAAAATACCTTCCAGGTTTTGAAAATAATACATATATATATTTTTGTAGAACACTCACATTTGAAGGTTAGGAAGAGCAAAAACTATGAAAGTACTTGCAAGAAGAACTTCCTACAAACTTGAAAGAAAAGACAATAGTACTTGGAGATTTTTGGGAGTAAAATACTAAGAATTTTTGTGAGTAAAAGTGGCTGCAAGAAGGGGTATTTATAGGGTGGATTTAGGGAAGGTGAAAGGGTTGAAGAGCTAAAAATAAATGGCAATTTAAATGGCTTAAATTGCACTTAAAACTCATTTTAAAACCAATAATAAAGGTGCAGAATTAAGAGAGACCTTTTAATTTTTTTTTTCCAAACATTTAAACACAATAACTAATTATAAATTATCATATTTTACTTGGGAAAAAGTTCAAAAATGTTTTTGGTATCACATAGGGTCAATTGTACACAAAAATAAAATGTGACACACAAAAAATGCAACACTTGGAACAATTAAATTGAACTCACAATTAGGCATGCATATGTAACAATTAAACTCAAAATATTGAACATGCCTTTGTAATATTTAACTTACAATTAGACATGCATAAGTAACATAAAAGAGAAACGAAAAGAAAATCAGAACGTTGATCGAAACATAGCTGAAACATAGCATGTCACATTCGACATTACAAGCGACCTTTTATCAGAATATGAAAAGAAATAAATATGTTTTATTCATTAAAGAAGCCTCAAGTTTCCAAACTCTTCTATTTTAAAATATATGAATATAAAATGACACTTTAATTTCTAAACATTAAGAGACCCAAACACACAACATAGGGACATGCATGCACATTACATAATTCAAAAGTGACTCTTCACAATATAAATCAATCAAAGAACATATATAATTAGCTTGTATTGTAGTTAAGTAAAAGGAAGACTCTTCACATAAATCATCAATAAAGCACACATAAAGACTTCTATTAAGTTAGACTATTAAAAATAAGTCTTGACACATTAATCATTCATAAAGATAAATTTAAGAGATGACTATCAAATTATTTTAAAATAATTACACCCACAAATTAAAGGATAAAAATAATCACATTTTTAAGTAGGAAAAAATACACCAAAAATAATTTCTTCTTATTAAGAAAAGTACAAAATAAATAACCACACATATAACAAATTGACAAGTTATATCGACTTCTAAAACAAATAATAAACGCCTAAAACAATAACACCAACAAATTAAAATAATTCAAATATATTTTCATACAAATACACTAACACAAGTAAAAGCATGCAAGGACAAAAATACTAAGTTACGCCAAAACTGGGTGTCATGAAATTCACTAAGATAGATATCGAGTTCTCCTTACAATAAACCTAATCCTTGATTTCCTTTTACACTAGGTTCCCAACCAAGTGTTCCCCGAGTTATTCCCGCTTTCTCACTAAGTATTTATCAGACTTAAACCTTTGAGCTATTCCTTAGTTTTCCAAACTAAGTACTTCCTATGCTCAAGAATCTTCGAGTTATTCCTTAGTTTCCCAAACTAAGTACTTCATGTACTCCACGCCGCTTAAGGTGTCAAGTTAAGGTAGTTTGTCGTGAGTAGTCTTAATAACTTTCTCTGCATGAGGAATACTCTATATAGAACAAGAATCACTTAACACACTTCACAATGTGTGGTGATATGTTTTTATCGACCCAAGTCTATGTTAAATGTTCTAGAGAATGAAACTTAGATACTTGATCTTTGATTCAACTCCTTCACATATAGCAATGCTTGTTAAGGATCGTGACACTTAGAACTTTCGTGCTACTTAGAATTCAAGAGCTTGGTCACAACAAAGAAGCTAGTGAATAAGTAGATCAAGGCTTGTATGCTTGAAAGAATAAGTTCAGAGATGTAAGTTCTCGTGTGTTCAGTGTATTCAAGCATTCTAAGTGTTGATATTTATAGTTGAAAATCATGCCGCTTGAATACTATCCACAGCTTAATGAAATTCAAACTATTGATATCTCAGAATAGATCGCAGAAGACGCTGTCTCTTTTCGTAGATTTCCTCTTTGTTCAGATGTCTCTGTCACAAGATTTATTGCATTGTACTATTTTTGTCTTGTAGTGCTAACTTAACTATGCATGCTTTCTCAAGCATGTCCCTTTCCGAGACCTTCACATCTTCAAATACCTTGAAACATTGTTTCGTAAACATAGTTTTTATCCAGGTATCCGAGTGTAGATATCTCAGGCACTTTTTCTCGCTCGTAAACCTTGTGTTTTCGTATATCTTTGCAAAACTTGTTTATTGAAAATACTTGTTTATTCAAGATATCTCGACATAGGTATCCGATGACCTTCGCCTTCAAAGAATCTTGTGCGCCTCAAAACTTCAAAATTGTTGAACTCTCCCGCTGATGCCTTCTATTCTCGGTCTTCTTCAAAGATATAAAATTACATTCAGAGACCTAACATCCTATACAAGATTTGCTAGACTAACATACTTAGTGATTTTCCTCTTTTACAGTATTCAAGTGAACCAAGAGTACTAACCACCTTTTTGAGCTAAGATAAGTCATTATGTTGCTGATCAAAATCTAAACAGATATTCCTAACACGTGATAGCAGGAATAGTAATTAATCTAAAAGGCACAAGTAGTCGAATCCCGATGGACTTCGAATCACAAAAAACCTAGATAGCATGTATCAATCACCACCACCCCATAATAGTGGTGTTTAACTACTCATGATAAGTGGAGGCATAATCATACTAGCAATAAACATAATCCCAAGAACAAAACAAAGATTCAAGAGGATTGATACAATTTTACCCTTCGTTGTCACAAACCCTAGGTATAAATTGAAGAACGGAAACGAATCGATGCAAAAGCTGTGTAGATAATCTCCTAACCAACGTCAATCGTCGGATTACAAGAGAACGGTTCAATTACCTTAAATCGTGTAATTGCCTTTGAAACGGTCTAGCTCTAGAGCAAAGTGTTTGTTCTTGAAAAGAATGATCATGAAAAGTAAACGTCTGTTTCTAACTAATAGTAAGAAGGAAAAAACGAAGTCTGAATCCGAAAAGGAAAGAAAACGGGCGAACTGAGGACAAAATCGCGATTTATGATGAGTCAAGCGCCGCCAACACACATCGGATAAGGTTGGCGCCACCTCCAAATCAAGCGGCGCCATGGCCTCCGGCAAATTACAATTTTACCTTTTGTCCTTCTTGCTCGATTTTGCTCCTTTTAACTCCGATTCTTGGTATTTTGTCTTCCCCGCTCCACTTCTAGCAACCATACGAGGCATTGGGACTTCTATATATATATATATATATATCTTTTAGATGCATATAAAACACACCATCTTTGCCTTCAATTAGCACGGTTTAGCCAAATACCTGCAAAATCCACAAGGAACAAAACAAGTAAAAAGACTCTAGGAAAACTACAAAAACTATACTTAAGAATAATAAAAAGACGGTAAAAAAAACCAGATGAGACGATGTAAAACCGACTCATCAAATATTAATCCACTTTAATAAGATCACACCGTCGATCTCTCCTTGCGCGTGAAAGGGAACGTGTTAAAGTATAATGAATTTTATTTAAAATTTAAAAGATTAGATAATAAATAGCTCATTACCTAGGATGGAATCGTCATCCTTAAAGTGCAAATAAGAAAAAAGCTATAAATCTTCACAAAGTTTCATGAGAACTGCCTCTAAATAACTTATCTAGAGACAACGTTATAAATAAAACCACCCATGTTATTAGTTAAAATGTTCATGTTGTTAACTAAAAAAGTTTGGTTGTAATTTAAAAACACCAATGTTGATAACATAGTGTTTGATTAATAACACCAACGACGTTCTTAATAATATGTATTCGCCTCAGATAAATTATATGTAGCATTCCTATATAATTACTAATAAATCTTATACAATAGATCAATTTTATCGTGGTTATTAGATGCTACATCTCCCACTCACTAACTTATGTGCGGCTTACATATAGATGTCATATAAGGAAGACAAAATTTTGAATTATAAGATGGGTTCACCACTTTGTCCCTTTCACCTTATGATCATTTAAATTAAAAAAATATAAATATTTATCAAAATAACCAAATTTATCCTCTAAAGTTTTTCAAAAAATAATAATGTCTTTTTGGACTTACCAATATTTTTAATTTCTATATTTTTATATTTATTATATGAATAGTTAATATAACCCCTAATGAGTTGTAAGTTTGTAATAGATGAGAAAATATGTAAGTTCGATTGAATTATGTGATTAAACAACACAATCAGACAAATACTTGCTCTGTCGCAGGTTGTTATTGAAGTGTATACAGATCAGATATGTATATACTAGTAATTGACATGTTATGAACATGATTTATAATTATTTAAAGAATAAATGAAGTATGTTTTTGAACGTATAAACTATTATATTAGAAACTGAAATGAGATGGTAGTTTAGTAGAGCATGTCGACCTAATCCTCTGAGTTCATGTGGACGTATATAAAAAATAAACCGAATTGAGGGTTGACAATACGAAAAGCTTCACGTTACAATCAATATATAATCTTTCTTTAACAGCCATACAAAGAGCATTGTATTGACATACTATGCATGAAATTAATTTCATTTTAATGTAACTTGGTAGAGTTAGTGAATTATATATAATTCGATCCAAAACTTCAACTCGTCGCTTGTGCACGGTCTTTCATACAAAGTGAATATTCCAGTCAAATCCTGAAAAGAAACCAAGTAAAATACAACATCTAAAAGATTTTTAAAAGTTTACTATATCATAAGAAAATCATTTGTATATATACTTACTCGATGTACTCTATATTAACCCTTGTACGAGGAGAATTAGAGATAGTGGCGAAAGCGTCATTTGATTTGAGGATGGTGGACGGGCATGGGGATTTAGGGCAAAAGTCGACCACCCTAACATCATCCGTACCCCTTTGCATGGGTTGTTAAAAAATGTATCAAGGACCAGATATGTACTTATGTCAAAGTATGAACCTGTAATGAGAATATAAAATTGTTTATCCTTTATAGTTTATACACATATGATGTACACGAAGATGTATTAAAATCATTTGTGAAATAATATTGAATGTTTATTAATAAAAAAAATTATTCAATAAAAATTATTTATAAGAAGTATATTTTTGAAAATTATAAAGCTTTTATTGTAGTGTTCCTTTTTGCTAATTATGTAACACTGCACTGCATCTCTTTTAATTTTATTGTTCTTTTTCCTTTTGTCAATTGTACATTTTTACGTAAATAAGTTTCGCACTTTTTTTTACTTTTAAATAGTTCATTTTACCATAAGCTTATCATAATTAATACATAAGTTATTATTAACATTATTATATTAAAAGTCCGATAATTATAATAAATAATTTCTATTTAGTTTTCAATATAATATAAAATTAATTTGTGGTGAAAGGAATATATAACAAGCAATTAACATAACAAAATGAGAACTTAGTAACGGACATAGTAGCATCTTACATAATGGTGCAAAATTAAAATAGAAGGAAGGAAAAAATGAAAAAGATTCTGAAAAATAAAGCAAATAATGAAAAGGAAAACATGAAAATTTGGGAGTAAAGAGAAAAATAAGAAATAGTGTAGTTGATAAGGAGAAAAGTGAAAGGGATTCCTGCAAATTAAAAAATAAAATCAAAAGAGAACAGAACACATGAAATAGGAAAGGAGAAAAAGAAAAAAAAATGTTTGTAATAGGAATCGAACCCTTACCAACAAAAAAGGAGAGGACTTATGCTCAACACAATCACCACTAGGCCACAACTAGTAACTATAACTTTTATTGTGTAAAACATTATTTGTTCAGTTTATTCAAATACATTTGCATAGGGGTATAATAGTACTTTCACTTGAATAATCGAGGGGTAGCACGTACTACCTCGTGCTCCCCCCTAAATTCGCCCCTGCATATAATACAAATAAACACAACTTTAAACGTTTGCTCATGTTAAAAAAAATTATAAGGTTGTATGAGTTGTATCCTTGTAAGTTTGAATCAACTTAGTAGTTGTCCTTGGAGTTTATAATCTGCTTATCAACATCAATCTATTATACCGAAATGTTTTAATTTTGATAGAGATGTACAATAAAACTTATTTTCGTGATGTCTACAATATTACTTAAATAAGTTTATTATTTAGTACCTTCCTACCTTTTTATGCTTGGACCATCCTAAATATTGGAGAGATACCGATAAAAACGTGAAAAAACAAATTATAAAAAATAAATAATGCAAATTTAATTTTCTTTATTTATACAAACTGATAAAATCTCGGGCATTAGATGGAGAGGAATGATGAATATTTTGTATATATGTAGGTTTAATATTGTAAACTGATAGTTGTTGTTATATTTATTAGTATCGAAAATTTACTTTAATTTTTAGGTTGTAAGTTTTAAACCTACCAATCCAGACATAAACCATAAGAACACATAAATATAAACTAAATTCCCAGTTTACAGTGTTAAATTTTACTTTTTTAGGTCGTAAGTGCTTGTTTGATTGTAAAAAAACATTTTAGCAGACTTGTGACAATCAAACTTTATAAATTTGTTTGCCGAGTTGGGCGGAGTTTATAATCGCATTAATGATTAATATCGAGTATAAACTTATCGGACAATACCAATCTCGCGCACCTAAAACCCAAAATTTCGTCCGTAAACTCGTGCGTGTAGGTCACAATAAAAATTACGTAGAGCTCTTGTGTGTTCTTTTTAGGCATTTTTCTTTCTTTCTTCATATATACCCAAATTATCATTTAACTATCCAAAATTTTGTAATTTGTTCGCCAGAGTCGGGCTGAGTTTATAATTGCACGATTAATTAATATTGAGAATAAACTTATTGGACAATACCAATCTCGTGCACCTAAAACTAAAATTTCGCCCGTAAACTCGTGCGTGTAGGTCACAAAAAAAATACCTAGAGCCCTTTTGTGTTCTTTTTAGGCATTTTCCTTCCTTTCTTCATAAATACCCAAATTATCATTTAACTTTCCCAAATTTTGTAGGGCCTCATTGGTTTGTTGCATTGTGATGCTATTGGAGGGTTGACCCCATGTCTACTGGTGATTGGTTTGGTTTGTTTTGCCCAAACGTGTTTGGTGAAGCCCGCCATTCTTTAGGGCCGTGTTTACAAACGCGCCTTTTGAAGCGCTTTCAATAGCACTCCTCATCTCATGTTTTTGAGATGTGCATTTTCAATAGCATCTCCACCATAATGTGGACGGATCTATTTACCCCTGAATAGTGAACCCTAGTGAGGATATATAAATACCCAAATTGGGAGCTGACAAATACATTTCTGATATGTGTCACGACTGTGTCTTATAGATACATGGTTAATGGGAAAATTACACAGCTTCTCCAGGCACGACGGGGACTACGACAGGGAAATCCTTTATCTCCTCTATATATTATTTGTCCTAGTGATGGAATATATGCATAGATTAATGTAAGGGTTAAAGAATGTACCGGATTTTAACTACCATGCAAAGTGCGAGAAGCTGAATATTTTTTATCTCGCTTATGATGACCTATTATTATTCTCTAGAGGTGATGCGCGATCAGTTGAATTGTTAATGCAGACTTTCAACTGTTATTCAAAATCTACAGGTCTGAGTGTCAATCCAGCAAAGTGCCAGATATACTTTGGGGCCGTTCCTGAGGACATAAGGACGGAAATTCATCAAGTTACGAGCTTTGGGGAGGGTCACTGCTGCTCGTATCAAGGCGCCCTCTCACTAGCAAAAAGCTCACCATCGTGCAATATCAACCCTTGATTGATAAAATTGTGGCTCGGATAAGACATTGCAGTGCAAAGCTCCTAAGCTATGGGGGTCGAGTACAATTGATTAAAAGTGTCCTATTTGCGGCTAATTACCGGCTTCAATGCTTCCCGCTACCAAAAGGTGTATTGCATCTATTGAGTCGATTTGTCGATCCTTCCTCTGGTCCAATAGCGACTCAATTACCAGGAAGTCCCCGGTGGCATGAAAGGTATCCTTAAGTGTAGATCTTTGATACACAATAATGGGACGTGGGATACTATGCAACTATTACCAAAGTATAAGACGTGAATCATGTATACCGCTCTACAAGGTGATAGACCTGAAGTGGAATGGAATTCGCTAATGTATGGGATGATTGCTCGAACCCGAGCTAAGATGATTAATTGGTTAGCGTGTCATGGCAGACTGGCAACGAAGGAGAGGCTCCCTTTCTCCCGTCGACTTCTTCTTCTTCTTCGACAAAACCCGAGAATTCGCGAACGAGTTAAGTGCCGAGCTTTCTCATTTCTTGGCATGAATTTTCCTGCTAATGGTCGAATTCTAATGTACTTCGTTTCCACAGGTGGTCGTGTTCACAAAGTCTGAGCTGTTGGTTGTCAGAAGGTCAGTTGGACTGATTGAAACTTACTGGAAGGTACAATAGCCTATTCCCGTTTTTCATTTGAGCTGAATTTCGGAGGAAAGCGAGGGTAGCTCCTCCATCACCAAATCGACGAAACCAACTTCTGCTAATGAGTATGTGAAAGCCACTGAGATTCCTCACTTGGAGAAGAAAATGGAAGTTGTTCCATATCCACCAAGTACCATCACTGCCATCATAGCTGGAATCATGTTCATGGTTTGGTTTTTGTTCGTGTAGTAGGAAAATCAGTCATCTGAAGTTAATGAGTAATTAGTGGTTAATATTGGCTTCGTAGGAACTCTAAGGAGCTGCTCTCTATGATTAATTATACCAGATTGTGATAATTTAGAAAAGTTAATCCAGCCTAATCTTTTATTCTGTACAGACTAACAATTACCGGGTCTTTCATATCAAATATAGCTGACCCGGTAATTCTGCCAAACTCATATCTCGCTAAAACTCGGATGATACGAATCAGAGGTGAAGGATTAAGAAAGCTCTTCACGTATCTTTCCCCAAATTAATTTTCACTCTTCTCACAAAAATGTTTCTACTTCTTCTTCCTCAACTTTCTTTTTTCAATCAATGATCCATATCAAAAACAGTAAGCATTCTATGATCAATCAACAATCTTTATCCCAAAATATGGTGATTCTTTATACCATGAATTTTTCCATCTCTCTCTTTTCTTTTTTTTTCTTTTTTTGATAACAATGAAATGTGAAAGAGATTTTAGGAGAATTCTGCCCTTCTCTCATAAGAAAAAAGCAAGAAGAAAAAACCCTTTTCATGTCCTAGGATTAGTCTGATTCTTTCTGTGGAAAGATGTTAATTGAAATTTTTGTTGTCTATTCATTAATTAATTTTTGTTATAACTTGTTGCTGACAAAGAAAGATAAAAGAAATATGACGCAAGACTTTGACGTGACGCAGAAATACTTGACTTGCTATTTGTAGATGAAATGATGCATTCAGATTGAAGCAAAATGGTCGGATAATTACTAATTGGGAAAATTACAAAAACCACCCCTTAAAAATGGCCCCTTTGCACATTCAACCTTGACGGATTATTACAGATTCGCCCAAAAGAATAAAGCCAAATTTGAGAATTACATCTACACCCAAAAGTCAACTTTATCATCTATTTTATCTTTTCTTTATAATTCAAAAATTATATTAATTTTAATTATTACAAAAATAGCCCATAGAACTTATAATTCTTATAAATGAACACCCAAAAGTTTTACTTATTAGCATTTCAGTCCATCTTCCCCACCACCATCTTCCACACCACACCACCATCTCTAACCACCAATTTCCACCACCTCCATCTTCTTCCTCCCTCAATTTTATTTTAAAAAGTCTGATCGGAGCTCTTTATAGCTCCTATTTGAGCTTTAAACAGCCTCCGCTTTTCTCTCTTTCATGCC
Source organism: Plantago major (assembly GCA_026545765.1). NCBI lineage: Eukaryota > Viridiplantae > Streptophyta > Magnoliopsida > Lamiales > Plantaginaceae > Plantago > Plantago major. Next base: position 94,837 of record JAIFAC010000166.1, on the reverse strand, counting down.
TCCTCTCCCCAATTCCTCTCCCTTCACGCCATTCTCACCATAGCCGGCCACTCCTCTTCGACCTGCCATCGCTACGCCTCCCCTCTCCAGCCACGCCTCTTCTCTCCACGGTACGCTGCCCACAGCTCCTCCTTCACCACGCCTCTCTCACAGCTCCTCCTTCACCTGCCTCTATCACAACTCCTCCTCCTTCACTGCGCCTCTCATCACTGCTCCTCCTTCGCGCCTCTCTCCTGCCTCCTCCTTCGCCTCCAAGCCACCACATCTCGCTTGCTCACATAAATCGGTCAATAGCTATCGCGGGTTGACTTATCGGATGACTAGGAATGGGCAGAGGATTCGGATCAGAGGGAGTTCTTACCGGATGACGATGGAGATGGTGGAAATGGTGGTTAGAGGTGGTGGAAGATGGTTGGTGATGGTGGGGTTATTTTGTGGTTTATTAAAGTTTAGGGAGTATGATTTGGGTGAATAATGTAATTTATAAAATATTTGAGTCTGATATGTAGTAAAATGAAACTTATAAATTGCAATTGAGTCCAATTCATTTTCTTTTCCAATTAATTTTAGTCAAACTCGTAAAATAGGTTTTGGGTTTGGATGTAATTGTTGCCAATCCGGGGTTGAATTTGTCATAATCCGATTTCAGAAAAAAACTCTTTAGTGAATGGGAAATAAGATTTAATATGTAGTCTCATGAATCATAGAGCACAACCAATTAAAGATCCAATATGTTAATGTATTAAATACATCACAATCTCATAAATGATAGAGAAGGGCTCCTAAGCTGTGTTTTGAAACTCGGACCCGGACGTTAACCCAAATTACCATCGTAGGAGGTTCAACCGGTCAACTCAATCAACCTATAAAAATATTTTTAAAATAAAACATAATGTATGCCTTAAAATTCAACATATACATTTTTACCTAAAAAGATAGAAAACGCATAAACGATATGCCTCAATTTCAAACACAAAGTCACCATAACTCCATAACATTGAGTTCAAAATAACAAATAACATTAAAGCATGGAGAAGAACGGAGAAGAATGAGCCGAAATAAGGAAAAGGAAGAAGACCGAAAAGGAAAAGGAAAAGGAATTAGAACTATTGGTGATTGGACGGTTTTTGATTTTTTTTTTTTTATAAACCCCGGTCGAACCGGTTTTTAAACCGGCTTTACTGGTCGAACCGCTTTTAACCGGCAAAACCCGATTTTTTCCTTTTGGGGGTTTTACCGACTCCGGTCACGGTTGAACCGGGTCGACCCACCGGGTTTCATAACATAGCTCCTAAGAGTACTTAGTTGTTCACCTAAGTTTGTATTAGTTTGGGATTTTGTTGTTAAAAAGACTTATTAAAGTCATAGTAATTGTGGTGAATGAAGTATTTAAGGGCAAAATTATGTTTTGGAATTGTTGAACTTGTGTGTTTTACTTAACTTCAATACAAATTGCCAATACATGAAATGCATCAAACCAAACACCAAATGCTATTGAAGTGCAAAGTGTCATTATCATGGATCAAAATTGACCCCATGTTAAATGCGCATAAACCAATTACCAAATGCGATTTTAAAAGTGCGTTTCGGACTTGAAAGTGACATTCGAAACACATCACAATATACCAAACCAATCACTACATTTTTTGACATTTTCCTGTCAAACTACTCATCCAAACGAGTTTCTTGGTTCGGCTTGAGAAATGCTATTTGACCAAGGCCAATAGCATTTCCAAACCAATCAGGCCCGTAGTAAACTCATACGTGTAGGTCAAAAGAAATTAAAAAAACAAAACGCGACATTTGAAATACATCACAATACACCAAACCAAATCACCACATTTTTTGACATTTTCCGGTCAAACTACACATCCAAACGGTTTCTTGGTTCGGCTTGAGAAGTACTATTTGACCAAGGCCAATAGCATTTCCAAACCAATCAGGCCCGTAGTAAACTCGTACGTGTAGGTCAAAAGAAAATTAATTTTCCGGTCAAACTACACATTCAAACGCGTTTCTTGGTTCGGCTTGAGAAATACTATTTGACCAAGGCCAATAGCATTTCCAAACCAATCAGGCCCGTAGTAAACTCGTACGTGTAGGTCAAAAGAAAATTAAAAAACCAAAACGTGCCAAACCAATCAGGCCCGTCGTAATCTCGTACGTGTAGGTCAAAAGAAAATTAAAAAACCAAAACCAATCAGGCCCGTGGTAAACTCGTACGTGTAGGACAAAAGAAAATTAAAAAACCAAAACCAATCAGGCCCGTGGTAAACTCGTACGTGTAGGACAAAAGAAAATTAAAAAACCAAAACCAATCAGGCACGTAGTAAACTCGTACGTGTAGGTCAAAAGAAAATAAAAAAACCAAAACGCACCAGGTAGGGGTCGAACCTACGACTTTCTGCTTAGGAAACAGACGCTCTATCCACTGAGCTACAGGCGCTAGTTATTCAAAATTGTCATGTATAAATTACTTCAACATCACCACATCAGAATTGTTTCAAGACAACATTACCTAGATCTCTATAGCAAGGGTTCATGCCCTACAGAAGGCAACAAAGAAAAACGAATGGACACTTTGTCCTGGAGATGGAAAGGAAGAACTTTTTGCATGAGAAAATATGGATATGGTACATAGAATAGAGAGCACAAGAGAGATCCGTCTGTGCATCCGAGAAGAAGGCAGACGGGGAGCCGACTCCTTTCCATAAAAGTCTACCTATAGGTAGGGATGAACAAGTCATGCCGCTCTTGAAGTTACCTTGAGCTGGACCAATTACATCAGAAAGTTAAAAGATTCACTGCTTATCTAAAAGACTTCCAAAGTACACATCGAAACCAAGTACAAATGTCAAACGTCACAAGAATGTCCCAAGTATCAATAACGCCATAGGTTAAATTCACTCCAAAATCACTCTACATTTTGGGCCAAGTTACAAGACTCGTCACTATGCTTCCATCGGTGGAAGAGAAAACATGCTTATAGTCGAACTTCGACTTCTGATTTGTCTCAAGGTCTGTAAAGCTGATCTGCTAAGCCTCAAATACTGGCTTTCCATCAATCTAGCTGTTCCTGCTGGAAGTTCTCCGATGTAAGTATCTACAGGTGAATCTTGCTGCAATTGCTCATGCCGAGAGAAGATATGGCAAATCAAGATCTCACACTCCTGTACCAGGTTGTTTATCACTTCAGTCCGAAAGAATGGCTGTTGTAGCACATTCCTTATGAAAGGGAGTCGAATTACATCGCCACTTCTCTTGTCATACTTCTTCAATATCTTCAGCAGTCCTGCTCAGATAAGAGCAGACAAATTTGGAACATAAGTCCTCGGCATGTACTTAACAGTTAAAATCGCAACTTGCAAACACACTTCTAATTCGTAAACACAACACACACCCAGAGGAAGCAAAGTTAAAGGCTTAAATGAGCATACCTATGTAGTTGAGAGCACTGTAGTTGTTCAACAAAATCATCTCTCCATGAATATCTACAACCTTTCTTCCTAATCTCATAAGCTCTTCTTTCGAATCATTGGCCTCAGAAACTTCAGCTTTCAGCAGCTATAACAATCAAAGTCCCACAAATTAAAAAAGGTCAGTACTCAGTACCTGAAAGTTAAAAAACTAGCTATATATGAGATCGTTCTTGTGGCATCAAATTGCTATTTCGTTTCGAACTTAGGCATGTTAATGCATACTACATTTCTCCCTGCCTCATTCAATCCATTCCTAGTTCTATATTCCGAAAACTTGGCATCAGCTAATCTGATCTTGCAGTTTAACTCGAACAGTTCATCATTTACTCCTTGCCTTGTTCCATATATTCCAGGATCCTAAACTCGAAAAAATTGGCCTCAGCTTATCCGAATTCTGATGTATTTTAAATCTACCATTTGTCTCTGACTCCCTACTCCTAGTTCGATGGTATCATCCATACAAGATTCACACATGAAACTACCTCTTTACATATGAATATCTAGAAAAACCAATAAGCCAAATAAATCACACATAGATATCATCCACCAAAAAGCGGCTGAAAATACATTAAATTCAATGAATCAACCTTCAACAGTATAGAACAAGAAGCTATGATAGTACAGGCAATTAAGTAAAGGACTTATCTCTGGTTGCAGACTAATTATTGATCTGCTCAATTTCAATTTGCATTTGAATTAGGCCCCAAGAATTTATACCTATAGGCTATAACTAACATACCGATCACTTAGTTCAAGAAAAACCATACCAAGATGATGGCTGTTTAAAAACCAATTGAAAAAGTTAATTTAGAAATTTGGTTAAGAATCTAAATCTAAATTTGCTAAACTTTGTTTTAAATGTAGGTTTAAGAAATTAAATTAAAATCTAAATTGTTTTGTAAAACGACATAAAAGCATTATTACTTTTATTTTTCTTGTCTTTAACATTTCTTATCGTATTATTAGTCTATAGTTTTTTAAATAATAATATATCATATTTTGTCCAATAATTATAATATATATTTAATGTATTTTACATCGCCACTTTAATAACATTATCAAAATTATCAGAAGTTGAAAGAAATAATCGTTGAGCAGTTTAAATTAGTAATGAAAAAATTAGTAATTGATGTGTATAGAATTACTGGGGGATAATATTGGGTGCATGATGTATAGAATTCGTTGCTTGGTAATATGGGTGTTTTTAATTCTTATTTTATTTAGTCTAATTTAGGTTAATTTGGGTAGGAATATTTTCTAATAAAAATATAATTTCCTTCTTTTCAAAAAGTTTTCAAGTATTCTTTTTCCAAATAGATTTTCAATAGTTAAAAAAAGTTCAAGATCTAACTTTTTATTACCGATGGTCAAAAAATTTAATGGAAATTAAAAATTGAAAAAACAGAAATGTTATACCTTTAATTTGATAACACAGTCTTCTTCTTTATCCATGAAAAACCATTAATCTTGTTAATCTCCTGCAGCAAAAGCTTCAAGAAATCCTTATTAATCTCCTCGTCGCAACTCAACCTCGGCCGCTTACTCAGTCTCTCATCATCACTCCCCATCTTCGGATAATTCAGCTTGAGCTGCTTTTTCAGAACTTTATATGCTATAAACTTGTCCTGCCACTCAGGAAACATCTCATCAAGAAGCTGCCTTAGATTCTTCCAAAAGTTCATATTTTTCTTGCTCTCTTGTGTTGTGTGTAAGATAAAGAAGAGGTTTCAAGAATGAGATGAAGCTGAAAGAGTGCAAGAGGGCTTGTTTATATAATTATGAGAATCAATGGTTTGAGTTAGAGATATGAGAATATTCAGAGGGAATTACATTTCGCATATAACAAAGCATAAGGATGAGTATTTCCCACAGAATATATTCTTCCTGCTTATTATGGCACACATTCTTCAGAACCGAACGTTGTTTTGACAAACCACTTTGCTTAAAATTAATGTAACTGTTCTTATCCAAGAAATTTAATATGCTTATATGCTATCTCTGGAAGGAAAAAAAGGCATTGTTTTGTTCGTTTAATACTGTTGATTAAGGTTCTGAAAGCTTAATATTCTTGTCCATTGGCCAATTGTCAACTTTGCAGCCTAAAACAATGGAGCCCGCAGTTAATTTGAATTCATGTGAATAATATCCGAAAATTTTAAAAATAAAAAAATTGATTAGATAATATTGTTAAGTGTTCGTACCTCGTAAATGACCCTGTAACTTCTCAATATGTTATTTATACTTTGGGAGGATGATTTACCAATGGTATCATTATGTGATTACATATATAATTAAAGTGTACGGGTGATACTTAAATTAAGTTGGAAATTTAAAAATATTATTATCTTATTGTATTGCCTTTTTACCGTTTGCGATAAACCAGTGACACCCCTGGAGACGTCATATTCTTCCAATGTTCAAACTTCAAACTATCATTTTGTTACGGGGAGTTAAAACTTTAACATTATAAGTTAGAATTTACCGGAATTGAAGTGTAATATTCGACAGGTCAATAAGTATATAAAACTTTTATGAGAGAAACTAAAATATGAAATATCAATATCTTGATCAATTAAGAAACTTTACATGCATAACTTAACTCATCGCGTGCTTATCATACATGTACTCACGCACCACCCACATTCCTAAACATGTAAATAATTCAACATATATGATGTTTATCTCGTATCTTATAGATATGGTAATAAAAGTTGTTGTAGAATATAAGTTTTATTTAAATATCACATATAATACATAACCTTTAGAATAAAGTAGAGGCCGCAATTTGTTTGGAGGTGAAATCAAGAAGATATTCTTTTATGAAGATGACTTCCAAGATTTGTGCGTACACTAAACAATGCATGGTCATGTATAAAACCCAGAAACAAACAACGAGTGTTGAAAGGGACAACATCTTAATTTGATTAGATAGTTGATAGTTCTTAATTTTTGCACTGGTATATTTTATCATTCAACTGGCAACTAGGGCGTCATTTTTCTTTCTTTCTCATAATAGAAAATACACCTGAAGATCTAAAAATATACAATCCGAGAATTTCATAATTGAATTGAATCAAGAAAACGATTTTGAAGAAGGTACAAGGCCACGATATAGGGTCTAATAATTTAGCTGCAATAATTACAATTTATTGTGCAACAACCTGCATACTGGTGGGCAACAACCTGCGTATTGGTTGTTTCAGTTATTGAGTCACTATCTCTCGGGAAAATCATCGCTAAATACCAATTTTATCCATAAATTACTAAAAAATATATATTAAAATTAAACCAGTTTGGAAAAAAGGCCAGTCACAACTAATATATACAATCAGTTGTCTAATTAAAGTAAATATAGCTGGATATCTTATCTAAAAAAAGTACAGTAAAACTAGGTGGCTTCATATTTACATAAAGTTTCAATGGTTTGCATTCTTCCATTTTCAATGGCTGTACCTCGCGTGAGACATTACGAACAAGTTTATTAGTAAGCTTATAACCTCTATGAACTTTTTTTTTTTAACTAGAAAAATAACACACTTGATCTACATGGTATGTTTTGCTAAAATCTACAATATCATGAAAATATATAAACTTCTGGTGATTAATAACTCAAATTGAGTTAAAATTTAGAGTTGATGAGTAGTAACTACATTGGCGTTGATTTTTGAAGTTTTATGTTCAACATTTGACTATGATTTTGATAAGGTTTAGAAGTATATTTGAGTTTCAGATTTTTGAGTTTTGGAGTCAATGAATAGTAACTCGATACTTGGAAATTGGAATGATTGGTTAAAAACCCTAATTATAACCATTATTATGTATGAGATTATAACCATGACCTATAACCAGTTAGATAACCATAATCGTAAAATTTACTAAGCGGTCCTAGTCACATCACATAACCGGAAAAACCACAGGCTCAGGCTAGAGACAGGATATTGCAATATCACATATTCACAATTCACAAAAACAATCTCCTACATGTAGGGGTGTATTTCGAACCGAACGAACTGAACATTGAGATTAACGAACGTTTGTTCATTAAGAATTTTCATGTTCGTGTTCATGTTCGCGAACATCTCATCCACTTGTTCATGTTCAGTTCGTTAAGATTTTGAGATGTTCATGTTTGTTCGTTAGTGTTCGTTAAGATTTTGTTCGCGGATAGTTCAGTTTGTTTGTTCGTTATAAGATCGTGTTCGCGAACAGTTCAGTTCGTTGTTCGTGTTCGAAAATAGAAGGAAACCCCAAAAATCAAGCAAAAATATTACAAAAATAGAAGGAAAGGTCTCTTACAAGCAGTCAGATTCGTGGTGCGGTGGCGTTGGGTGTAGGCGGTGGATGGTGGCGGGTGTAGGTGGATGGGAGAGGAGGTGTGGTGGCGATGGGCTGAAGAGGTGTAGGCGGTGCGGTGGTGGTGGATGGTGGCGGGTGTAGGCGGTGCGGCGGCTTGGAGGAGGCAGCTTGGAGAGGAGGTGTGACTTGTGACCTGATAAAGAATATAAATGGGGCAAATATTGGAAATTAGGATTATTATTATGCTAGGTGAAAACTAAAAAGTAAAATGTGTATTATACTATTCCCTCATTCCATTAGAAACTTTTTGTTTTTTCATTTTGGACGTTTCATTAAACTTTCCATTTCCTCTTATGTAAACCCACTATCCCCATTATTAATATTTTAATCACTCACTTTTATACTTTATCAATTCTCTTTCTTACTTTTTACCATACACTTGTTACTTTATCTATATTAACCATTTTTTCCTCAAACTTTTAAAAATTGTGCAAAAAGTAAATAACAAGAGATTTATGGAACGGAGGGAGTACCTACTACTTTGTCTAAAATAATATATATTTATTATATATATAAATTGTTCACTTAACGATTCATGACTACCAACAATAAATTATGTGTTACGTTTTGTTATGAACAGTCGGACAGGTCAAACTCGAACGCGAATTGAGTATTGACTGAATTTTTTCGTAAAATTTTCACGAACATTCGTTTCGTTTACACCCCTACCTACATGTTTCCGTGATTTTTTTTTGTCGGGTGGGGAAGACTTGTATTATTGTTTTATGTTTATTTCGACTGGGGGATGGGTGGTAACAACCCCGGCCGGAATTTTTTTGACAAAATCCAATTTACTTCGAGTTGTCAGTTGTGAAGAGGTAGAAATGTAATTACACAAAATGCCAAGTGGACACATAGCCCATACTCCAATAGTCCATACAGTCTGCACTTGCCCACTAAGCACAAAGCCCCTTTTACCATCTCCTCTCTTCTGCTATACTCCAATCAAGAGCCAATACAATTCACCGATTGAACCCATTTCTGGTTACTACCCACCACAAGGTAAATCAGTTCGTTAATCACCCAATTCTGGTTTTCGATAAACTCAACGACTAATCTCTGTTTCTATCTCTTGCAGTGCAGACGCTTATTCAGCTGAACATTTGAGATCTGGGATTTGTAAAAAGAAATGATTTTTTCCTCAAGAATTTGTCAGGAGATAGTGTTTCTTGTTAATGCCTTGGCGGTTTAGATTATCCCCTTCTTGGATTTCTAATTTACTTGCATGCATGGGGTTAGTTTTCCTGCCCCTCTGAATGTTTGTGTTTCTATTTTTACTTTCCATTTTGATTTTGTTGTTGTTGTGTGTGTTTGAGTTGGTTGTTATTTTCGAGCAAGAACAAGATTGGGTTTAATTAGAGATTGGACTGTTCAATTAACTGAATGAAGACTGGGTTGTGCAATTACTCACATAGTTTTATTTTGTTCATCTTGAGTAGTGTATGTTTTTGCTCTGGTTTAAGTTCATGTTTATGCAAGGAATTTAGAAAATTCGAGCTTATTGGTTTGCGGTAATGTGGTTTGTATAACACGGTCATTGGATAGAACAAGGAGCAATTAATAGAGTGGCATTGTACTGGTAAAGGAATCAAAATTTGTACTTTGATGATGATAACAATTGAGGGGTATTTGAAAATCAAGCAATTTATTTGTACAGTTCTGTTATTGTTCATCTTGGAGCATTACAATGTTATTGTTTTGTTATTAACCTCATGTTGGTGTAAGAAATTGAAGGCCCCTATTATCTTGTTGTTGGGTGTTTGTATAACAAAGTCACAAATAGAACGATGAAAAAAGGCCAGGGTAGCATTATAGTATATCTATTAGGGAATAAATTGGTACTTTGATGACAAGAATAATGGAGAGGTTTCTTGAGGAATCAAGCAGTTTATTCTTGGGATTAATCTTAAATCTGGTTATATTCTGTACGTGGTTGAGAATCTCTGGTTTTGCTTCTATTTTAAGCAAGCAACAATTGCATGTGTAAATAGAATGGTTCAGGTGTCCTTTTCTTCGCCTGTGTACTTCTGCTTGATGATCTAAACAGTTGGGTTAGATACACGGAGCCTGCTAAAGGAAACAGAATAAAGATTGGGAATAGTTGTTTCTAAGAATAATTGGTATTGTTTAGTCATTTAAATGAAGGCTTGCATCAAGTTAGGTGCCACGTTCTTTTATGGAGTTCTCTGCGATGCAGTTTCAAGCTCTATTCTGCTGGTGATGGAAAATATCACGCTCATATGTAAATATGTCCATGTAAGACGAATGAGCATTGAACTTTTATGACCTTGGTTTTGTTTTGTCTGTGTGTCGTTGCTCCTTTATCTTGTTTGCTTCTGCGCTTGATTATAAACTTTATATTAAGTTATCGTTCAATTGCTTTGTTTGAATTGAGGGACGTTGGATACTTGGAGTTCCATTTATCTCATATTTTTGCAGTTTGTTTGTGGTTTTGTCTCATTAATCATTATGAACTGGATTGTCTTACCTGGTAGTAATCTTCCACCATGTTCTATTATGTTCAGTACTGTAGATTAACGCACACTGCTGATTAACGCCTCTCATTGGTTCTTGCAATCCGTATTGTCACTACCATTTTGATTGTTGCTGCTGTACATCTACGTGCCTGAGTTCATTATCAAGCTTGCCCATTGAGCTCTTAGCTTCTTACAGTCTTACCACATGCATTATTTTTTTCCTTGGACGAAATATACTTGACATGCCCTTTCAGGCTATTTCTCTTTCATTATATATAGAAGCTATCTTTGATAGAGAGATATTTTTAAAAAATTGAATATTGGTAGAGACAGGAGTTGATGAGCTCTTTAAGCATAGAGGTGTATAACATTCATAGTAATTGAGATCTACTAAGTTGACAGAGAATTCTCACTCTGTGCCTAAAAAACAAAGGACTTTGAGAATCTCTTCTTTTATGTGATTTAATCAATTGCCTGTCGCAATAGTCTCTGCGTACGTGCTAATCATCTGCATTGGTATAACCATACCTTGTAACAGAGCAGAGGTTGTCTTGGATGTTGTACAAAGCCGCCGCTTGTAATTTCGGTGGATGCGCCAGCTAAGGGACTGAAAATTCAAGGTCATCGAGTTAAGCAGCATAGTGTAGCGGAGGATTTCTGGAGCTCCAGTTCTGGTGATATGGATAATAGTGGCTTTCCTTCCCGAAGAAGTATGTCGTCGATCAGCACCTCAAACCAGACCCTCGATAGCCGGAGCACTGCTGGTAGCACGAGCAACGCCGGTGAATTTGTGAATCATGGCAAGTACTTCCATGCTAACCTTTTCTTGTGTATGTACTGCCCGTGAATGCACAACTTAAATCAATGAATATTCCACATAACCGTCTGCTTTCTGACATTATTACAGCTGTCAACTCTATGCTATCCTTCGCTATCCCATTAAAGTTTGAGTATCGGGTTTCAGAATACTACCTGAAGTTTAAGATCCTTACCTCCCTGCTGCTTTTCTTGTTAGTTTTCCTATTTATTTTTCGAATTAATAGAACTTCTATTGTCCTTGGTCTTTTTACCTGAGGTGTAATGAGCTAGAGCACCTGAAGCGGAGGTGTAGTTGTGAAAGCCTCAAAATTAGAAAACATGAACTGGGGAGCCGCTTAAAGTGTGGATTATTAGCTACATAGTAATATAACATATTAATGATCATAGTAGTAAAAATAATCTATACACTTGTTAACAAATGTATTTAGCAAGAATTTTACATTCTAAAGAAATAATATAAAGCTATACTGATGTCTACTTAGATATGCGTAGTATGGTAGTGCTGGACATATTAAAGTGGCCAACAGTGCTTGAAGTGCTCAAGTGAGTTGGAGCACAAGCGGAATCAGGTTGGAAGCTTTAAGGTGATCGGGGTGATGAGTGTGTTCACTGTACCGTGATTGTATGTATAATAGGCTTTGTTTGATTTGTGGTTCTGGGTTAAGAGGGATATGCATGATATATGATAAATCTATCAAGATTCCTCCCATTAATTGTTTTGTCATCACTAGATTTACCAAAGTTTAGGTCGGATGATAAATTGGTAATATTTCCTCACGGCAACAAGAAACAGAATCCTTGTCCTTTATAAGCAAGTAGAACTTGGTAAGATGTGTGTGCAAATTGCTACCCCCACCCCCCTTAGATAATTATCGGTTTTACACACTCATTCCTTATAAATAACACATTAGACGTAGCCTCAAGGTTCAATGAGTAAGTTCTTTTTTTCCTGCAATTATCCACCTGGTAAATGTTCTACAGGAAACTTCTGTATTTATTACTATTATTTAAAAAAATCATAATGGGATCAACTAAAGTACAAGCTGAAAGTCCATCTATGGAACAAAGAATAAACAGAGTAAAAGATGGAGATATGGACAAAATCCCACCTTTAAAGTGTGAAATGCACTCAGTCCATTTGTGGAAAGACAAGCCGTCTTCTGAAGGGTGGGCTTAACCTATGAAACAAGTGCACGTCTTTGACATGGACATCAAATGGTTTGGCACCCTGTTCATCTCATTATGAGGCTTAAGCTTGCAGAAGAAGGAATAGTATAATTATATATGAAGAAAGATGAAACTTCCTTACATATTTGTTTGCTGTTTCATCATCTTAATTCTTAAATCTGAAGTAGTATTGCTAAGACTCGTAGGATGGAATATCATTAGGAAAAACCTTGGAAGAGGTTAATTTCCAGCATTGATCAGCAGTCTTGATTTACGAAATTGATTTTGGTCTTTCTCTTTTCTGTTTCCAGGGCTTCTTCTTTGGAACCAAACAAGGCAGCAATGGGTTGGTGATAAAAGACCCCAGAAGTCTGTACAACCAAGAGAGCCCAAATTGAGGTGACAACTTGCATTTGCCTTATGACTTATATGTGTGGGTTGAGAACTTGAGATAATAAGCAGTAGTATTGAGAGAAATCCAGATATCATAAACTACATATTGCCACAGGCTATTGGCAAAAATTTTCTCATCAATCTTCATCTGTTGTTCGTTTTATAGTTGGAACACAACTTACGAAAGTTTGCTTGGGACCAACAAACCTCTCCCGCAGGCCATCCCATTGACGGTGAGTTTCCTGCAACAGTAACATTATTCTCGCTTATTACCATGGTTCGTTTCTTGACATCCAGAAATTCGGTTAATGGACAGGAAATGGTAGACTTTCTGGTGGATGTGTGGGAGCAGGAAGGACTGTATGATTGACAAGACCACAAATTTTCAACAGTGGCATTGTTGTCATAGCTTAAACCAGGACCTGCTATACTTGTTTCGTATAAGTGTTGATATTAGCATAAACATAGTAGCAGTGAGACTGGTTCTTTGATTATTTCTAGCATTTGTGACTTCAAAATGTGCTTGTTCTTTTGATTTAGTACTACAGCAATTGATACTATTCAACTGTTGTCTTCGTTGAGAAAATGACTGTCCGGTTTGTTTCTTGTTCTAGAGGTCGTTTGTTGCATATTACAAGACCAGTGATTGTTATAGATTGTGGTAGTATTATTTAAATTTCATTTCTTTCACACCAAAATTAAAGATCTTTACACGCTCCTGCACCTGTACGGTATGACTTGAGTCTCTACGCAAGAGCAACCATTTACAGGGATGTGTTTTGGAGTATTGAAAAACAGAAACGTCTCAAGAATTTTCATAGTCGATTTCATGTAAACAAGCAAGTTGAAACATCGAGATGTATCAGAATTTCTTGATCGGTGCAAATCCCTGTTCGACCTGCGTGCAAGAAACATTGCTGGAAAGGAAAATAGTATGTGATAACAGAAAAATGAAACTGGAACCTGGATTCACCATCTTGATAATTCAGGCAAGTTGAAGTGTGGGATGAGTTGGATAACATGGATGACAACTTGGACAATCTAGTGGATGTTTTGTTCCAGAAAATTAATGTTACTGCTAGATTCATACACAAGTGAATCACCTTTACAAGATGCATGCATGTTGGGTACTATGTGTGTCTGTTTTGCAAAACTTCACGTGACCTGGATTATTTAAAACTCCAACATGTGGCCATCGAAATTATTATGGGAGTAACATTAGCACATTCTTTGAAGTTACTAGGTAATCCTCTTCTTGATTTTTAAGTAAATTTTAAACATGCTGCACTGTTACAACAGATGCCAATTAATGGCGACAGTTACTGGCCTTTTATATGTCCCTCTCATTCATCAACCAAGTCAATGGCAAGTTGACAACCTGTTGATAGAACTCGCACCCGTATCCAGGAGTGAACGCAGAAATATATGTCAGTGGTAGCGAATTATTTTAAATAAATTTAACTAAAATTTTCATTATTAATGAGAATTACATTTTCAAAATTACATGGTAAAGAACAAGGTTTAGACTATAATTTTCTAATCTAGGCTTAACAAAATTTCTATTTTAAGTCCATATATCATTTGTCATCAATAATACTTATAAGGGATAACTTAAATGTATTCCACCCAACTAATATAAATATTCATTATTCACAACAAAATCTAATAATCACCAAAGTTTTTTGAAATTTATTACTACTACTTTTTATCTATCTTTTTGAAAAATAATGCGAATAGGGTATATGAAGCTGGAGCGAGAATACACCAGTACATGGAATATTATTCTCTATAATCAAAAGAGTGCATCACATATTCACATCCACTTTAGAAACTAACATAATTATTAAATATATTAATGTATTTTTACTTATACAAAAAGGAAAACGAACATGATAACTAATAATTAGTTGATGGTAAAAGAAATCCATGTTAGAAAAGGAAACAAAATTATATGTTCATAAAATGGAGGAATTAGATACCAAATAATTTTGTTAAGATTTAAATGATTAAAATTAAGTAAATGAATGTACATAGAACAGAAAAAACAAAGAGACATAAAATGCCGAAAATGGGACAATGTTGGGTATTGAACCCACAATCACTTGACAAGGCAATGACGTTTATCAAGGTAATGGTAGTTGGATTACATCGGTTTCATGTATATTTATTAAGTATTAAATTATCTATATCTTTAAATTGTTAAAAAGGTATAATAGGCGTTTAACGTCTAAAATCGAGAAATTGCTTGGCTTTAGCCTATAATGGAGCCCCTGCCGTATCCATACAGTTATATCCGAAACCTGAGTTGAAAACTTTAAGAACCCGTTAAACCTTAATAGTGTATGTTAGTGTGATAAATTCCTGATTCGACTGGTCAATAGTCAATACCTATATCAAAGTAAACTTTCTAGGATTAAACCAATAGATGAAATACATATACGTTACGGACAAATAAGATCTGAAAATTGATTTCATGCTAAAGAGATGTCGATTTCTCATTTATTGGGAGATTAAAAGTACTCGAGATAGACGGATAGAGCACAACTTGCTAGTATTATAAATGTGACATACGTGGAGATGTTTGTAGCAGAATTCAGATGTAAGTTTTAGCTTTATGAAATTATTATGCAAATATTGGCCAAGTTGCACATTTTATAGACGTTACATGGTCCCAGTGCATGTGTGAACTATTGAAGATAAATTGGAAAAAGTCCCATGTATATGACGTTAGTGTGAACCCAACTAAGAGGGGTAGATGGTTCAATGGTCTTGGCCTTCAGTTACAGATACATGAATTTAATACTATGTCATTAAGGATGCTTAAATAATGACTATCATCACAAGTTGCACTTATTTTAATTAAGGGACTTGAATTAAGCATTTGCCAGTTAATTTCCCCTTATCTTAAGGAGGCACTAATCAAGTAGGCTTTTAATTTGATAGAGCAAATTGTTCCAGATGTGTATTATACTTTTTGAGAATAACACATCATTTAAAAGAATTATACTATAAGTCTAAATTCATCGGTCATTTTTTAAGTGATGAGAGTGTGATTATGGACCACTAAGTATATAAATTATACACAATCTATAAAAGAATCATTCTGAAGTCTTTAAGTATTAAAGCTACGATTTTAAACGAGATTAAAAGCTAGTTTAACATGCAACTTAGGTGTTAAGTTGACTGACATTAGTAACCTCTTAGATGATTTGATAAATCATACATGTAACTCATTGATTATTTGTATAAAGACGGTCTAATTAATCATACTACGTACTAGTGCCAGCTCAAACAATAAAGGAATTCAATAATCAAAATACATAATTGATCAATAATAGCAATGGTTAATGTTACATAGTTTAATACAAGTAAGATGATTCTATAAATCAACTTGGGATTCAGCATAATCTTTCCTCCATCTAAGCCGGCAATTAAATATACATTTAGATCTTAATCATGATTAGCATCAACTTGCACCAAAGCATGTAATATTTTACACTAATATGGATTGGAGTACTACCTAGTGCTGATTATCCACGTTATTATAATGTTTATTTTATTTGAATTTTTATAGTATAGTGACTCAGAATATGTAGCTAGGTTTCAAGACTTTGACCACCTGCTTAACTTTGACTAATCCTTCTAATGTTGTTGCAAACTTGCAATATTGCATAAATGTTCCTTTGGTTGATAGTAGTCACTCCGAATCAATGTATAAGTGACTTCGTATCCGTATATATTTCATTGATATTTGTCACTGTATAAATTTCGCATTATTATTTTTGACATATTCACCGTTTAAGTACGTTTTATTTCCATTAACCTCCACATCACTATACATTAATGTCAAAACTAAGTGTAACAATTGATATATGGTATAGGTACATGTTAATATCTCATACGGGTACTATTTTATCAAATTGATGCAACTTTGTGTTCCGTAACAACTCTGGTAGACCTGTGAGTACAAAGTATAACTTCTTTGAATTTTAGCATCCAAAAACATTAGCATGAATTCGTAGATTCCATCTGTTACCCAACTGAAACTAACTTATAAAATGCAATTTTATTTGATCTTATTGCAAAATATAAAATGCATGCAAACATTTCAAATATAATTACTGTAAAAACCTAAGAGTTTCAAAAGAACTTAAAAGGAGCTGAAAACGCTACTTACACTGATAATATGCACAATTATTTATCCAGTCGTGCTTACTCTGAAACGTTTTCAGGATGGGTCACTAACTGAGAAGTATTCGAATAGCGGCCGAATAAATGGCATATGTTGATGCCAAAGTACATATTTTCCAAATAATGACGGAGTAATGTACCGACCTAAAATAAAGCCGACAATGGTATTACCCTTACATTATTTAATTACATAGATCACATGTTCATTTGAAAATATCATGGTTAATAATGTAATTGTAATGCAAATATCTTAAATACATTAGGTTTGACGGTGTACATGTAATATTTGTTGGAACCATAAATATGTAATGTTAATTTTGTATATTGAGGCAGTTTACGAATCGTGTCCGTGGGTTCAAGGTGTATCCTAATTAAGCAAGTGGTAATTGCTTGAGTACTTGTTTAGTGGCATGACGATGCGAAATGGTAATTGTTTTCAGTACATAAGACGAGTTGCATTATGTGAAATGGTAATTGTTTTCAGTACATAAGACGAGCTGCTAATGCAGCTCATCACCTTCTCTCCCGTCACATAGTGACGGGAGAGTTTAAAGTGGCAGCAACCACGTGTCCCGGGTTTTTGATTTTTTTTTTTAAATTTCAAATTAGTTTAATTTTAAGCTATTATAACTTTCAACGTAAAATCTGAAAAATAAATAAAAATCACCGAACTTTATTTTTCAAGATCATAAAATGAGACCGGTCTTGACTATGTTTGGATCATCCATCTCCAACTCCTCTTTCTCTTAATTAAACTTAAAACACTCTCTTGACCAACACCATATCCACTTCAATTTTCGGCGACATGGGCGGAAAGACTCTCAGTGGATGCAAAACACACCGGATCTAGAATTTGAGCATCGGTCGAAGCGGGCGGACCGAACCCGAAAAAGACCGACCTAAATTTTTGGATTTTGTATGTCCCGAAAATCGAACCGAATTATGGTCGGTCCTGGCCCGGACCGAAAAAAACCGAGTTAAAAAAAAACAAGAAGAAACAACCTATGAACAAAGAAAGAGCACACAAACATCAGCTTTACAATTCTCAAAAAAGAAACGAAACATCAGGCTTACTAAAGCGAAAGAAGAGAAATAGGACAAATACAATTATACAGAGTAATCAATGCTTAGTACTTTGGAAGCTTTTTTTTTTTTGCTGTACTCAACCTCTCTTTGCTTCACTTCACCTGGTAAGTAATTGCTTACCCAGATTCTGGATCGAAAGAAAGCAAAGTGAAACCCAATTCTGTAATGGATAAAATGCAACACAAATGAAAAGGATGAAGATGAAAGAGAATGAGAAGGAGATCGGACACTACAAAAAAACTGGGCTGGGGCGACAGATAGATCCGTCGCTTAAGCCCAACGATCCGTCACCCCAACTATGGCGACGGATAGAAAATCCGTCACCCTGCTGGAGTTGGGACGACGGATAGATAATCCGTCGTCCAATTCGCGACGGATTGGACGACGGATCATATATTTGACTCTTTTTTTTTTTAATCGAAATATAACGACGGATAGAATCTATCCGTCGTTACCTTTAGAGACGGATAGAATCTATCCGTCGCTAAACTGGATGAAGGATAGATTCTATCCGTCGTTATATTTAGCGACGAATAGAATCTATCCGTCATCCAACATATTATTGGAATTAGTGACGGAATCTGAAATTCCGTCACTGTGAATCCGTCACTATTTCCGTCACTAGTTAATTCGTCACTAATTCCGTCACTATTAATCCTTCACTATTTATTTCATATTAATCCCTGTTTTTCGTAGTTCACCTATTTAATCAATATAATGTTCGATAATAAATGAATAATACGGAAAATATTTCAATAAATTTTGAATAAAAAAGTAATATCCGGAACTGGAGAAATTATCCACACAAGTGTAAATATGAAAAAAAATCCGAACATACAGATACATAACTAACTAGCTATCAGACGGGGGTGGGTGTGGGTGATGGCGGGCGGGACATGTTGCTCCATACATGGAAGGCGCTCGTTCTCCTCCTTCGTTCTCTGTCAGCTCCATCTCCTCCTTTGTTGCTCCATCTCTTGGTTAGCGAGCAACACATTGTTCCGGACCCTGTTGTACCATTTCAACACAGTCTGTGAGTATCTGGACGTGCTGATTTCTTTGGGATGAGCGACCACAGAATCAAACAGATCTAGTCGACAATTTATCATCTACAAGTAATAGAGCGGAGACACAATCATACCGTAATACTAGATTGCAAAAACACATATATACTCACCGATTGATAATAATCGGTGTGATGATCGCCTCCCAAGGTGGTGAGCGGCCCTTCTGCCGTGTCGGTAGGATGCCGATTACTGTTGGTCGCAGCGTCACGGACATCGATTCGGCGCTAGTAGGCATCCCAAATGGCCCACTCCATTGCATCGACTTTGTGGAGGATTTACGCCACCGATCCGAATGTCCTTCCACGAACAAACCATATCCTATGCGGTTTGGATCCCAGTCCGTAAACACGCCCGGATCTGGGATCGACTCTTGGGAATGAAGTACTCCTTCTACACTCCCAATTTCATACAACATCCAAAGTCAATACATGTATAACTTCACCATGTTACATCAATTTAACAAGATACAACAACATAACAGATATGGTGACTAACATATCACCCAAACAAAGTGGCTAACATACCACTCACATATAGTGGCTAACATACCACTCACATATAGTGGCTAACATACCACTCACATTGTCCTAAATTTTACTAACACAATGGTGACTAACATATCACCCAAATAAAGTGGCTAACATACCACTCACATACAGTGGCTAACATACCACTCGTATTAAAACGAAGGAATGCTATATTTTAACTTACCCTCAGCTCATCGAAGTACTTGGCCCTCATGCGTTCCGAGATGTGGCTCACCACCCTGCCCCGGTGGCTCTCTCCTGCTCCGGAAGATGTCACCTAGTTTGTTGTGCACCTCCCGAGGCCATAAGCTGTTGTCAATGTATAAGATCTGAAAGCGAATATATATTACTTGACAACAATTTATACTTGTCGACTATCATTATAAGTTATGTTTTACATATTTAAGAAGAATGTATAATACTTACTTGGCGGGACCAAGGGAAAATCACGAGGCCGCCGTCCCATGTGACGTTGGGATGGTTTGGATCGAACACGAGGTAGGGACAATCGTCGTGGTCGTCCTCCAGCATGTCTCTGCTGTTGGTAGAGCCACTGCTCTCTCTGCTTAGGGGTCTCGAGAATCGAGACCTTTGCCACGACCATCGAGCCCTCACGTAAATCGACCACTCCCACCACTATCATGCGGCGGTTGCATGGTGGGACGATAGGTGGGCTGACCTCTGTCATGACATCTGCAAAAACATGTAATAAATACTGATAAAATGTGTTAGTCTGAGTTATAATCTGAGCAGTTATAATACTCAAATGTTATCAACTACTAACTAGTTATAATACACATAATATACCGTTATCGCCGTCCTCTAAGTCTACATATTGGTCCTTGCGGATCAAACAACTCATCATACGCTTCTATGGGATCTTACGCTTGTTTATCGACATCCTCTTGTTAGTACGAGTTGGTAATTGAGTCGTCTTTCTCAATGTACTCCACTTTCGGCGAGCACGAATAGGTACATGACTAACCATTCCCCCTTATCGCGTTTCCTGCTTGGATATTCAAGAAACACCACTTGTCGTGCTTGAGTCGCCAGAATAAATGGTTCATACATGGTTCGGTACCTCTTCTTTTGGTTCACATCAACCATTTCATACTGCTCGTTCTTCCTCGTACCTCCTGGATTAGGATCATACCACTCAACATCAAACAAGAAGGTTCGTTTCAATGGCAAGCCAGAATATTCAATCCTCACAATTCGTTTTAGCTTGTCGTGGAAATCAAACAAAGTAGTGTCTCCATAATCTTCTGCACCCTTAACACACACCCCGGAATTGCTTGTCGCCGTGGCCGTGTTACATTCAGTCGTGTGGAACCTAAGGCCATTGACTATATAACCTGGGAATGTGTAGACCTTTTTGAATGGCCCTTCTACGAGAGCCTTTAAGTATATGCATGTGACATTGTTAATTGGATTCCGGACATACTCTCAGAACCAATTTGGAAATTCTGTAGGAATTTTAGAGTCAAGTAGTTCCTCTATTGTATCCTTTGTCATCTGAGGATTTTCTTCCAAACAACGCTTTTTGAAAAAACTGCAAACATTGATTCGATGATAAGTCTATAATTGAAGTAGAGACTTGCGTAGCTATATTAAAATTTAAATAAATGGTTGCTCACCTACTTAAATAGTACCATATCTTGTTCAACCTCGGCCTGATTAGTGAGGACATAATATTGGTGCTTTCAACTCTTTATCCGTAAGATATTCTTTCTTAGGCGCACGAGGTCTCCGATAACTTTGAAGGCAGATAGGAAAACTCATCATCCGCTTGAACTACGAATGTATACTGCGTTTGAGCCTTGATGTCTTCGTAGGGGCGTGTTCGTCCAAGTAATAAAGCGAAGGTTGCGATTTCCTCTCGAATGTAGGCATTTGCAATCGAACCTTGAGTTTACCTTTGTTGTTGACATACTTCTTCAATTTCCCCAAGTACCTCTCGAATGGACACATCCATCGATCTTGAACGTCCGGCAAGTCTCGCTTCATGAGGAAGGTGAAGGTGAGTGCTCCATAGAATCAAACCATTTCGGTGGAAAGATCGCTCGAGCTTGCATAGAATCAATGGTATGTTCCTTTCAAGATTTTCCAACACTTTATCATGAACCACCCTTGTGCCTAAATTTTTGAAAAATAAGCTCAACTTCGGTGATAGCGGTCCATCGTGTTTAATGACTCTCAAAATGCTAGGGATAAGCCTCTCCATGAACACATGGCGATCGTGGCTCTTCATCCCATAAACCTTTGTCTTCTTCAAATCCACACCTCTCTAAATTTGAGGCGTAATTATACGGGAAACTCAATGCCCTCACCCAATCAAACAAAATTGACCTAGAAGCGTTGTCGATTGTGTATGCTTTTCGACCACTTACCATTCTCATCCTTCTTTGTCGACTCGGGCCTTTTACACCGTTGACAACTCGGATCTAGACTTCGCATGGTCCTTTGTTTTCCCTCAATGTTGCAAAGTGTATTGAATAAGTTCTCGAACACGTTCTTCTCAATGTGCATGAAATCTAAGTTGTGACGGATAAGAAGGCCATTCGAAAGCGAGTCCGGAAGATGCTTCTCTTCCTCGACCACATTTTTACCAATTTTCGTTATGCTTCATCCACCAGTTGATCACCTTCATAAGACCCGACCTATCAATCTCGCAAGAATTTGTGCACCGATAAGTCTTGTCGGGCTTTTTATTAGCGACTTTATTTTTCAAGAATTGATCCTTATTCTTCTGAGCGGATGGTCACTTTCTAGCAACCTACGATGACAATCAAACCAACAAAATTTTCCACTACCCTTGGTCTAAATGCATCCTCCAAACAATGTTGACATGCATATTTCCTGCGGTTTTCCTTCCGATAGCATAGATGCAGCGAAGTCACTCCAGTCCAAAGAAATGCTCTCAAGGTGAAGTTCTTTTTGTCGACACATCATATCTTGAGGATACCATCCGTCCACAACTCGATCGGCTCCTTGATTAGGGGTTGCGAAAACATCAACGTCGATCCGGATCTTCGGCCCGAGCACCAGCCTTGATCGAAACATGAATGGCTCCTTCATGCACTCAAGAAGCGGTTATGCGGTGTTAGCATAAGCGCCAACAAGAGTATTCGTTCACTCGAGCAGGTTAAAACCATCCGTACAAAGTCGATCGTACATTTCTAGATTAATTTGCAAACTATGGATATGTCTTGTCAAACGATTTCCATGCGGGTGAGTCTGCTGGATGGTCCATTCTACCATCCACTACAAAAAAACAGGGGTTTAGCGACGGAATTATCCGTCGCGAAACCCTAACAAATCGTCGCTAAGGCCTTAGCGGCGGCCTTGCAACGGATAGGCGCCCGTCTTAATGTGAGCGTCTCTAAGCAATGACGGTTGTATCCGTCGCTAATATGAAATTGGCGACGGATAGGGTGTTGACCCTCCGTCGCCATTAGAGACGGATAATTATCCGTCTCTAATCGAATTAGGGCTAGCACGCCCTAATTCATTGTTTAGCGACGGATAAGTCGCTAAACTACTGTTTTTTTTTAAATTTTTTTTAAAATTATTTTATAATTTTCACTGTTTTCAACAAATGTAATAGTGATATGTCACAAGGAGAAATTGCATTAATTAACAACAACGATTAGTCAAAAATAAATTATCGAAATAAAGTCTACATATCGAATATAAATCCAAATATCCAACAAAGTAAAAAGTAGCATAGTATCCAAAATATCACAACATCACTAAGGCGAGGAAGGGGTATTACGGCTCATATCTGGCTGAGCTCTTCCATCCTCGATTCATCTGAGCTGCTCATCCACAGATTTCCAATCTCGATGCGGAAGAGTCACTACTTCATTCACCATCTGCTCGATGCCTGTGTATAAACACCACCATGTCCACGAGATTGTTCTTTGGGACGAGAAGCTTCTGCGTCGGTGTCTCGCCATAACTACAGACCATAAACCGAGCCACTTGTTGTCGGGTGGGTTGACTTATAGAAAGATCCGGTCTTGTTCTTCCACGGACAACTCCTCACCCTCGGCGACCTCTCCATGATGATCCGCTCCACCTCACTCTGTAATAGTCAAGTGTATCTGAAATGAGCTACAATTTCATATTTAATTTATAATACACATGCATATACAACTATAACACTTAGTAAATACACATACATGATAAGCTCGGACTTCGGGTCCACCCAAGCGCCGTTCTTGAACTTCCCCATCTTCATTTGCTCTAGGCAAGTCTTGGGTTGGTTGAGTTCTAAAGAACATTATATATTGCAACAAGTAGTTAGTAAGTTGGTAGGAATGCAAACAAGTGGTAAATTGGTATAAATGAAAGCAATACACATGTGTACAAATCATGTTGTAATCGAACACACATATATATACTTACACATCGGCGTCGGTGAATGACTCGTGACCAGTGATGCTGGCGAGCCACTTACCATTTCATGGCTCGGTCGGTATTACACTGTTCTTGTAGGGGTGATCCTCGGCGTGATTAAGTCTCGATACTCATGCCACATAGCCCACTCTTCGTCCCCAATATGCCTATCTTGTGGCGGCTTTCCTTTGTCTCGGTATTTTTCATATACCATATATGCCTATCTGGTGAGCTAAACTCTCAGCAGGCCACATCACGGGAATAAGGCGGTCGGAATGTAGTATTTTTCTACATTCCAATTCCATTCAAAGTAAAATTAATGCCCCAGGTCACAATTTCAAGATAAACAATGGTGCTAACATATCACCCAGTAAGTGGCTAACATCGACACAAATTGTCCTAGAATTTACTAACCTGATGGTGACTAACATATCACCCAATTAAGTGGCTAACATACCACAACAAATTGTCGAAATATAAAAGCTTACGAAGCTCATCAAAGTAGAAGTGCTTCGTCTGACCTTGAGTGTGCTCCACTTTTAGCCTCCACGGCGTGACTCCCTCCTAAGCTTGAATATCTCATCCGGTCGTACGAAGATTCTTTGAGGCCACAACTGCGATTATGAATGACATATAGAGAAGAGTACATATATTTATTAGACAATTCATGTGACATATATATAAACACTTATCTTAAGTTATGTTCTACAAATGTATATATAATACTTACTTCCTCACGCCATTAGGGAACAACACAACTTCCCTCACGTAGCACCATGGCGATCTCGGTATATGGACACCGTCGGTAGTCTTATCTGGCCCATAACCACCACCGGGCGTCCCCATGCTCGATCCACTAGGAGTCGACTAACATGAGAGTAGTTGCCGATCCACGGGACTACTCTCGTGATCGAGTGAACCACAGGTCCCACTAAATGGGAATCTGTAACTACACTTTCTTTGCGGGCATCTGCAAAAGCACATGAAACACAAACAAATTGTATTAGTATAAATGAAGACATGAGTTGGCATGTAATGGGAAAAGTAAGCATATAACAATTAAGATACATATACTACTCTACACTACACATACTACGATCCTCGTCACGATGGTTAAGTCTACATATATGTCTTAAATGCGGTCGATGTACTCATCACGGCGTCTGAGGATTTCTCGTTGTTTCATCGACAACCTCTTCTTGATACGAGTTGGTAGTTGATTTGTCCTTATGAGCGTATTTCGACTACAGGCGGGCTTGTATGTGTATCGGCCAACGATCCGCCTTATCGCGTTTTAGGCTTGGATATTCAATGAACATCACTTGGCGTGCACGATGCGCGAAGATAAAAGGTTCGTGCCAATGCAGTACCTCCTCCTATGGTTAATCTCAACCATTTGATATTGCTCGTACACCACGTACCATTTTGGCGGGATCATACCGATCGACATCAAACAGAACAGTTCTTTTCAGAGGCACACGGGCATATTCAAGCCTCACAATTCGTTTAAGTTTTCCATAGAAATCAAACAAATCATCACCTCCATTTTGATCAGCCCCTTTCACACACACCCCACAATTGCTAGTAGACTTGGACGTGTCAGAATCCATTTGTGAAATCTAAGACCATTTACTATATCACGATGGAAAAGCGGATACTCATTGAATGGCCCCTGCTAAAGCGTAAGTAAGGATATGTGACTTGGTTTGCGGGATCTGGACATAATCCCGAACCAATCGGGAAATTCAATTGGCAACTTCTCTTGACGGTTCTTCAAGTGTGTCATACGCCATATTTGGATCCATCTTCAGACAACGCTTTTTGAAAACGCTGTGGACATGATGACATGATTAGATAGTAGTTAGAAGTTCAAATTTATGTGTTATAATAAGTAAGATGCTCACCTAGCAAAGATCTTCATAAATTCATCAACTTGACCAGTTCGAGAGGACATAATAGTGGGATGCCTTCACCTCCTTATCATCGACCATTACGTATTCCTTTAGCCCATAGGTCTACGAGATCCTAAATATTGAAAGTGTAACTTCATCATCCTTTTGAACTTCATCGATATGCGCATTTACGGCGGTCTAGATGCCTTAGTGCACGTGGTCTCCAAGTAATAAATTGCGGAAGATGGCGACTTCTGTCTCACGTGCATTGGCCATCGACCCTCGAACTTACCTTTGTTCTTGGCGTACTTCTTCAATTTTCCCAAATACACGTAAGTTGTATATATATTTAGGTAAGATAATGTTCCTTGAAAATAAGAACATTTTACGTAAATGGATGCCTTTATTACACACCTCTCGAATGGATACATCCGCCGATCTTGAAAGTCCGACAAGTCTCGCTTCATGTGGGAGGTGAGCGGCAAGTGCTCCATAGAATCAAAGAAGCTCGGTGGAAAGATACGCTCAAGCTTGCATAGAATCAATGGTATGTTGCTTTCAAGATTTGCTAACACTTCATCCTCAAGCACCCTTGAGCATAAATTCTTGAAAAATAAGCTCGGATCGTGAGGCGCTCCATATAAACTTAGGTAGTAGTTCTCGAAATGCACAGGAGAAGCCTCTCCATGAACACATAGCAATCGTGGCTCTTCATCCCATACATCTTTGTCTTCTTCAAATCCACACCCTCCCAAGTTCGATGCATAACCGTGAGAACTTCAATCCCTCACCCGATCAAGCGACTTGTTCCTAGCTTCAATGTCAATTGTGTAGGCTGCCTTGGGCCTGATCCCTTATCATTCCGCTTTGTCGACTCCGGCCTATTACATAATGTATCGAACTCGGATCTAGATTTAAGCTGTATCCTTTGTTTTCCAGTAATGTTGCAAATCGTGTTGAAGCGGTTTTGAACACGTTCTTCTCAATGTGCATGAAATCCAAGTTGTGACGGATAAGAAGAGTGCTCGATAAGGCAAGTCGGAAGATGCTTCTCTTCTTCCATCCACAATTTTGCTAATTTTATCGTTATGCTTCTCGACCCAAGTTGATTACTTTCATAAGACCCGACCTTTCTATCTGCAAGTGTCATGCACCGATAAGTTTTGCCGGGGCCCTTTCATTTCTACTCGATCCTTGAGAATTGAGTCTTGTTCTTCTGAGCGGATGATCTTTTGGTAGAAACCTCGATGATCAAACCAACATTCCTTTCCGCTCTCCTTGGTCTAAATGCACTCATCGTCCAAACAATGTGGACAAGCATTAAAGCAGCGGTTTTCCTTCGAGATAGCATGGAGTAAGTGGAAAATCACTCACGGTCCACAATAGTCTTTGCTCTCAAGTTGAAGTTCTTCTTCGTTGACACATCATATCTTTGGGATACCTTTTCCCACAACTCGATCAGCTCCTTGATTAGGGGCTGCAAGAACACATCCACCTTACATCTGGATCATATGGACGGGCGGGCACCAAGCGATCAGAACATGAGCGGTTCCTTCATGCACTCACGGGGGTAGGTTATGCGGTGTCGGCATAAGCTGACAAGAGTACTTAGGTCACTTCGAAGGGTTAAAACCATCCGTACAAAGGCCCGATCGTACATTTCTAGGCTCGATGCAAACTACGGATAGCTCTCGTGAAGTGTTTCCATGCGGTGAGTCGATGAATGCTCCATTCTACCCTCTGGGATTACTCTCTCCTTGTGCCACCGCATTTTATCGACAAGCACTTGAAGCGTCTGACCTTTTCAAACTAGGTGCTAGAGGAAATACCACATTTTCTTATGTGGGAGATTTTCTTGACGTTTCTTTGAGGCGCCCTCGTTGTAGCAGCTTGTGCGGTCCTTACCACAGAACTTGCACTTGGTGATCTTTATCCTCCTCCCGATAAATCATGCGCATACCCTCACAACAATCTATGGTTTCCATGGGCAACCCCATCCCTCGCATCTTTTCTTCGCTTTGGTAAAGTTGGTGGGAACTAGGTTTGATTACGGACAAAGCTCCGACATTACTTGTACCCATTCATTGAAGCTCGATTGATTCTTGGCCATTAGCCTTACAACTCATTAGCGAGCCACAATGACAATTCGGTGCTTACACCGGATAAACGGCTTCTTCTTGGATTCCATCAAGTCGAAGAAGACACGATCCTCGAGATTCGGAGGCTCCTCGCATCCCCTCGATTCTTGGCTCCTGGTGTCCATGAACTCTAGACCCATAATATCATATACCATTTGCTCAACTCGTTCATGATCATTATTAGCATCGGATGTAGAAGTATTTTGAGTACTTCCCATCACGGTTTCTGTTTTCTTTTCGCTTCCCCAAATTCTCATAATCCATGAGCGGCTTGTATGTCTCACCATGAGAAGTCCATCGTCATACTCATACAAACCCTTACGTTTCAAGTGTTCCACTACCGTTTACGAGGTAAAATTGCTTATTTCTACATTTATCTTTGGGTGCGAGGGCACTTCATCATCCGACTCGAACAATTAGTGCGTGTCGATGCAAATGTAGCGAATGCATCAACTCCTTCCACAAAACTAGGTAAAACTACGCCATTAACTATCCTTTGGTACATCCATGAGCGATCGGTGTTCATTGGATGATTATATAACGACACGTTTGAATTGATTAGGTCGTATTTTTCACTCGATTCCTATTTCCCCATTTCTTGCATGTTATAAAGTTTTTGTCTCTTACCAAAATTTCCATTACAAATAAAGCATTCCAACCCTTTAATGCGAATTTATAAATTATAAATTACATGCATTTTACGAATGTAATCACCAAATTATATCAACACACTTCATTAATTAAATTCTCATAATTTATAATCTAGTACATGTATAAATTTATCAAATGAAACAATTGCAAATCTTAATTAACATACTTAACATACTTAAATCAAAACTACGACATACTTAACATTATACTAATTAACAATTCAAATAATTTCACATCTCAAAGTTAATTAAACATACAATTACAATTGCTTAAATTAGTCTAAATTAACTAAATTTTCCAAATATGTCAAAAAGTTAGGGTTTCAAAGCAGGTACTAAATCTTCATAATTTTACTAAATATACACCAATATCAAATTAATTAAAAGTCCAACATACTTGCAAACATACTATACTAAAAATTCAAATTCACAATCAATATATATCAATTGCACATCTCAAAGGTAAAACATTACCTAATTACATCTAAACTAAGTACTATATACTCTCCATTTACATTCAATTGTTCAAATTAGTCCAAAGTAACAAAATTCCCAAATATAAAAAAATTAGGGTTTACCTTCGAATCCAGAGAAATGAGCGGATGGAATTTGAAATTGACGGCACAATTGACCTCCTTGATTCACGAGCTTCGAATGTACACGAAGAATGGACAAAATGGTTGAGATTTGGACCGGAATGGCTTTGGGCGAAATAAGGAGAAGAAAGGAAGAAGAATGAGGAAGAAGAGAAAATGGGGAAGGAAGCATTATGCTTCCCGTAAAAAACTGGAACTCTAGCGACGGATAGGCTATCCGTCGCTAATAACGACGGATAAGCCTATCCGTCGCTAGAGTTCCAGTTTTTTTTTAAAAAAAATTATTTTCCCTTTTTTTTTCTTGGTCAAAGAATCTAGCGACGGATAGATTATCCGTCGCTAGGTTTAACGACGGATACGACTATCCGTCGTTATGTTTAACGACGGATAGGCTTATCCGTCATTAAACCTAGCGACGGATTTTATCCGTCGCTAGAGCTAGCGATTCGTCGCTAGCTAGCGACGGATAGATTCCGTCGCTATTCTTCCGTGGCTATTAACAGGCTTTCTTGTAGTGATCTTCTGCATTATCCGAGATTACTCGCTCCTTGTGCCACCGCATTTTATCCGCAGAAGCACTTGAAGCATACAATCTTTTCAAACGAGGTGCTAGAGGGAAGTACCACATTTTCTTATATGGGAGATTTTTCTTCTATCGTTTCTTTGCAGCCCCCTCCTTGTAATGCTTGTACCGTTCCTTACCACAAAACTTGCACTCTATTAGATCTGCATCCTCCTCCCAATATATCATGCACATTTTCGGACAACAGTCTATGGTTACCACAGGCAACCCTAAACCCCGCATCTTTTTCTTCGCTTGGTAAAAGTTGGTGGGAACTAGGTTTTCTTCAGGACAAAGGTCCGACATTATGTCAACCCATTCATTGAAGCTCGTTTCAGATTGTTGGCCGTTAGCCTTACAACTCATTAGCCGAGCCAGCAAAGACAACTCAGTGAGCTTACACCCCGGATAAACCGACTTCCTTGATGATTCTAACAAGTCAAAGAACAACTGATCCTCGGGATTCGGTGGTTCCTCCACCTCCACCTCGGTTTTAGTGTTAGTTGTGTCCCTGAACTCTACCCCTGCAGCATCATACACCATTTGTTCGACTCGAGCTCGAATAGCATCGCCTTCAGATGTACTTTGTTCCCCGACTTGTTCATTTTTTCTCTTCCTTCCACGCTGTCTATATTGGTCATATGTATTGGACGGTGCTGCTTCCTCACCATGATGATTCCATACACGTCTGAGGAGGAATCCATTTTCCTCAAGTCTTTGGACTACCGCTTTAGGAGCCACGTGTTGCTTGTTTACGCCTTTGTTTCATTGCCTGAGGGCACTTTATCAACCCATCCTTTACCTGGCCGGATTTGACATTGCAAATGCAATGAAACCTTGACCCTTTGAGAAAACTCCATTGAACTACGCCATTGAAATGCGACAATACATCCATGAGCGATCGGTATTCATTGAATAATTAGATAATAACGACACGTTTGAATTCATTAGATCGAGGTCTTTCATTTACGATAATAAATCAATTTCACAATAATTGATCAATTGCTATGTAATATAAGTTATATTAGCTCCGATCGATTATTACGGCATTACATAATATAAGTTACATACTTCAATTTTACCATCTTTGTTTGGTTTCATATATATATATCTATATATATATATATATATATATATATATATATATATATATATATATATATATATATATATATATATATATATATATATATATATATATATATATATATATAATGATTACTAGTTATACAAGCTTTAGAGACAAGCGGATGAAACTCCTCATTCTCATGCACGATCCTCCTCATCACTTGTGGCGCTCCCTACCAGAACTTGCATTCCAGCAGATCTACATCCTCCTCCCGATACACCATGCACATGTTCCAACAAGTAGAAAGGCACTCGATAGGCGGCCCCAAACCCGCCTCTCCCTCCATTGGAGGTATGCCATGACGGTGCTTCCTCAGTGATGAATCCATACATGATACTCGAGGCATGAATCCGTAGCGTCGCAAGTGCTCGAATCTGCTTGTGGCGTCATAAATTGCTTGTTTACTGAGGTTTCCAATGTGCGAGGACACTTTATCAACCCCAGTTGCACAAGCCGGACGTCCCATGGCAAGCGAGATGAAACATTTAACCCTTCTACAAAACTCCTAGAAACTACGCCATTTACCGGCAAATGCGATCGTACATCCATGAGCGGTAGGAATTCATTGTATACTTTATTTTTAACGACACGTTCAATTGATTAGATCGTATTTAATTTATTAGACCGATTCAATTAGGATAAGAAGATTGTGGAGGTTAATTGTTAATTATTATATGTTCCTTATAAATTAATTATTAATTAAGTGTTCGATATGTTACAAAATTGGGCATATATTTTAATCATTTCAACCTCTTAGTACATATATTATATACTTAACATACATATCAAATTAACTAATTACTCTATACATATCGAATTACTACATATATTCATATCAAATTACATACTTAACATACAAATTTATCAAATCAAAACTACATACTTCTATACTTAACAAACATATCAAATTAACTAAACTAACTATATATACTTAACACACAAATCAAACTAACTACATACATTCATACATACCAAACTTAACATACTACATACATTCATATCATACTACATACCTAACATATATACATATCATTAACTAAACTAACTATCAAATTACATATATATATATATATATATATATATATATATATATATATATATATATATATATATATATATATATAACTTAACATACTACATACATTCATATCATACTACATACCTAACATATATACATATTTAGTTATGATATGTATATATATTAGGTATGTAGTATGATATGAATGTATGTAGTATGTTAAGTATATATATATATATATATATATATATAAATATATATATATATATATATATATATATATATATATATATATATATCAAATTGAACAAATTACATATCAAATTACATATAATTGATCAAATTAACTAAACTAACTACTACATACTTATCATATATACATATAATTGCTCAAATTAATCAAAATAAACAAAATCCCCAAATTTTTAAAAACTAGGGTTTTAGCCAAAGTACCTTGATTAATCGGTAGAAATATGAAATTGATCGAAGAACCAAACTCATTGTCACACGAGCTTCGATTAGGCACCAAGATTGGCCGGAATAACGAATAATTCACCGGAAATCGAAGAGAGGAGAAGAAGAGAATGAGGAAGAAGAATGAAGAAGATGATGATTCTGCTCGATTCTGCTCGCAGTCCGGCATAAAACCCCTCTAGGCCGACGGACACGTATCCGTCGGCCATTCTGGGCCGATCCGTCGCTATTTAGGGCGACGGATAGGTATCCGTCGCCCCTTTTGTTTTTTTTTTAAATTAAAAATATTAACGACGGATAAAATTATCCGTCGTTAATAATTTCATTTTTTTTAAAGGTCAAATAATTATTCGTCGCCAAACGGGGCGACGGATAGAATCCGTCGCCCCAATTAGCAATCCGTCATTATGGGGCGATGGATTTTTCGCCCCATAACGTCGTTTTTTACTGATTTTCTTGTAGTGGGAGAAGGAGAAGGAGATCAGACAACGAGAAGGAGAAGGAGATCGGACAAGGAGAAGGAGAAGGAGATCGGAGATTGGATTAGAGGGAGGCGGAGGTGGAGGTGAGCGCCGTAGGTGGAGGTGGGTGTGGAGGAATGGCAACTGGAGGAATGGTGATTGGACTGCAGGAGCTAGGTTTTGGGAATGTGATTTGGGAATGGGGGTTAGGTTTTGAGTTATGTAAATTTCGGTTTTGTCGGTCCAGCCCGGGTTTTTCGATTTTGGACCGGCCCGGACCGAAAACCAAAATTTCCAATTTCTTCAACCCGAGAACCGGACCGAATAGGTTTAGGGTCAGCCAAAACCGATTTTTGGGCGGTTCGACAGTTTTCGGTCCAGGGCATTTTATGTTCAGCCCTTCCCGGATCCTACCAAGAGTTGATGCAAAAGCTCGACGAAAACACTTCTCAACAACCCCAACCACTACAAGAATGTTCGGTTTTAGAGACGGATTTGGCGACGGATAATCAAATAGCGACGAATCGCTATAGTTTAACGACGGATTGAGCAATTTGCTCAATTCGTCCCTAATTCGCGACGGATTAAATATCCGTCCTTAATTATGACGGATAGGTGATCAAATCGAATTAAGACTAAAAATTAAAGTGAAAAAGAATTTTTTTTTAAAAAAATAAAAAATTCGATTTAACGACGGATTGGTATATCCGTCGCTAAATCGGAATAAGGCGAACATAACGTGTTCTTCTTCCCCATTTCTGTTCTGCCTTCTTCTTTCTCCTTCTCTTGCCATTTTAGCCCAAATTCAAAGTCAGGCCAAAACTTCGACTATTAGGCGATCTTAGACTCTTTTCGAAGCTCGTGGGACAAGGAACTCGGGCGGTCCATCAATTTCATCTTTCTTCGGCTAATTTCACCGTAATCGAAGGTATTTTGGCTAAAACCCTTACTTTTTCAAATTTGGGAATTTTGTTAATTTCGACTAGTTTGAGCAATTGTATGTTTATAGGAAGTATGTAGTAGCTAGTTTAGCTTATATTACGTATCGTGTTAACTTTGAGATGTGCAATTGATATATTTATTGTGAAATTGGATTGTTAGTATAATGTTAGGATGATTGTAAGTATGTAGGGTATTTAATTTGATATTTTCGTATACGTACTAGGATTAGGAAGATTTAATTGTGTGTTTGGAGACAATTTGGTGATTTTGGTGATTTTAATATAGTTTTTTCGTATTAACATAAAAATAATTAATACTATTTTCATCTACAATTTGTAATGTTAATAGTTAAATGGAAATTTAAAATTTATAAAAATTAATTTTAATCGTAAAATGCATGTAATTCATAAAATTCTTAACATATCATAATTAAGAATGTAATTGTAATTGTAATGAAACTAAATATGTAATGCTATACATGTAATTATAAATCTAATAAATTTAGACGTGTCAGGTTAATTATCAAATTATGAATCCCGATCGTTCATGGATGTACGTGTCAAATGTATATGTTTTACATGCAAATTCACGGTAATTTACTAACATATTTTTTCTTTATTTGTTGTATGTTTTTACAGATGTCGCGGCATAGGAGACCTACATACCGTCCCCCCCGCATCGAGTGGGATCCCTGGTGGTTCTGGTACAGGCAGTACACCACCCAGTGGAGCGAGTAGTCCTTCTATGGGCTTTGATATTGGTGGGAGCAGCCAGTCTACGGTTCCTAAGACTCCACCGAGCTCGAGCACGGGCCAATCACATGTCTGGGCTGACTTACCCCCTGACGATTGCCCCTTTTTAGTTTTGACACCCGGTGCTATATATGTGGAAGGGGAAGCCGGTGTTGTTCCCAATGACGAACACGATAAGTACATATTATGCATTTGTAGAACATAACTTAAGACAAGTATATGTCACATACCATTTATTTAACTATATATACTAATGAATATTTGTTTCTTGTCTTTCTCATTGATAACAATTTTTGCCCCCCTGATGCTTCCGGTAACCTGACTGACATTTTTAGGGGCATGAGGGAGTTACCTGGCGCTGGCGGCGAGAAGTGGTCACGTGTCTCGAAAGGGATGAAGGCTTTTTTACTTCGATGAGTTGCGGGTAAGCTTAAATGTTACAGTGCTTTATTTGTTGTTTTAATCGTTGTGTTAATGTGCGTGGTATGTTAGCTACTATATGTGAGTGGTATGTTAGCCACTGAACTTGGGTGATATGTTAGTCACCATTGTGTTAGTAAATTTTAGGACAATCTGAGTGGTATGTTAGCCACTGAACTTGAGTGATATGTTAGTCACCATTAATGAATTTGTTGCATGTGTTATCTTTAAATTGTTGTCTTCATTTACCTTGTGTAATTTCTATGTTGTGTGGAATTGTTGTAGAAAACCTACTACATTTCCAATGCCCTGCTTCCCCAGTTGTGGTCGGTTTTCGAGAGGCTAGGGTCAGACCTCTATAGGAAAATGGTTTATCTTTGCGAAAAATGTAGAAACAATGGCACTAAGCCATCGTTTGTAGGGATGGCGGTGGGCGCATTGGGTGGAATCTTTGGAAGGAACCCCTTGTCGTGGATCGGTGACAAGAAACGAGAAGCCATTTGGTGATGATGTACAGGCACTTCGGACACCATTATGGGTCATGTTGTTATTACGGATCATCGGATGGCGGTTAGTGTATATATTAATTACTTACTACTTGTGTTTTTACTTTCATTATCCTTTGGAAGATGATTTATATGTTTTTGCTTTCATTTCTACCAACTTACTACTTGTTTCCATGTATGTTCTTTAGATCGGTGGGGACCCCAAGACCGCTATACCACTTGAAGACTAAGCTAAGGGCGGCATTTGGGTGGGCCAGAAGTCGGCGTATTCTTGATGCGTTTCTTTGTTAAGGTTCACATTTGTATTTGTATATTATAAGAAATTCCTAAAACTGTATCTTATTTCGTATGCACTTTACGATTGCAGAGTGAGATCGAGAGGAGGATCGACGGTCGGGAGCTGTCGATTCAAGAGCAAAACCAGATCTTCTTTGTCGTCAACCCAATGGACAACAAGGGTCGATTGTATGGAATTGGAAGTTTGGGCCCTACATTGACGGGTCATAGCTTCTTAGTGTCCCAGGCATCCACAGGAGCTGATGTTTTCACACAGGACCAGGTCCAGGAGATGATGACTCCTCTCCAAGGGGAGTTAGCTAGAAACAAGGAAGAGATTGAGCAAACCAAGGCAGCTTACCAGCAAGTGCTTGAGAACCAAGCTCGTATGGCTCAGCAGGTGGATGCTTTGACCCAAATGATCTTGACGACCCAACAACGACCGCCTCCTCCGGCCGATTCTTAGTTACATTAGACTTATGCTTATGTTGTTTATGCTACATATACACATTTCATCTTCTGTACGGATATTTAGTCTTTGGTTTGGATAATTTGTATTCGTCGAATCTCTATTGTTAATTAATACAATTTAATTGTTTCGTGTATATTATCTACAATTATATTGTGTGAAAAACAGGTAAAATGTGAAACAGGAATTAAAATTTTAAAAAATTAAAAAAACAGGTTTTTTAGCGACGAATAGGAATCCGTCGCTAAAAATGCCGACTTTGGGCGAATTAGGGCTGGGACATTTAGAGATGGGTTAGGAATCCGTCTCTAACAGTCCCAACCAGTTAGGGACAGATAGTAATCCGTCGAAATTTTATCCGTCCCTAAATCGCGACGGAAGGTCAACAGATTTATCCGTCGCGATTTTATCCGTCCCTAAATCGCGACGGAAGGTCAACTGATTTATCCGTCGCGAATTAGGGACGGATAAGGAATCCGTTCCTAATTCGTTTGAGACGCCCGTTTTTAAGACGGGCATCTCATCCATCGCCCAATCCGTCGCTAAGGGATTAGCGACTAATCGGGTGGACTTTAGCGACGGATAAATTCGTCGCTAAAGCCCATTTTTTTTGTAGTGAACCGAGCTTCGTTCGTCCTTTGTTCCAAAGCTCCTACCAAGACCCCTACACTCAAAATTACCATTCTCCAACCTCCCAAACACCAATATTTTTGCAAGCACCGGAAGTCGTTCTTGAAGCATAGGAAATTCAACCGAACGGGCGTGGGAAAGGAAAAGCGAAGACACGGAAGGGCGGACGACGATAAAGGGAAGGGCGGAGCTCACTCAACACGAATGAGGACTTGGTTTTCATCTCTTGTTACATGGTATAGCACAAATCCGATCATTAGCACGAATCGAGTGCATAAGTTTGTTCAAGAAAGTCGAGGAGAAGTTCGAGGATGTGCGGAGGATGGGAAGATGTCGGTATGGAAAAAAGCGGAGTCATGATTCACCGTCTCGATTTAGCGGATGAGATTTAGGCGACATTAATTGGTGGTTGATTTGTGTGGATCGTGCTACTAGGGTTGTCGGCGATCGATGGCTACAATGAAGCGATATGGCGAAGCGACACATGAATTCTATAAAGAGAAGTCGGGGTTATGTGCGGATTCATCTTGTTCAAGCGGTGGGATGCCATGAAATAGTACCCAGTGGGAAAGCGAGGATGAACTTGGAGGAACAATACAAGAAGGTCGAACAACTCCGAGGGTTGAGGTTAGGATGATGATGATCAACGATGGAATTAGCGGTGCTAGTAGTGGGACAAGCGCCCGAGTGAGGGCGATGTCGGGACTAACGACGGCATATGGGTGTGACAAGGCAAATAAGATGGCTAGAGGTGGTAGTTACGGCAACTCCATGATGAGTGAGGATGGGTTAACTTTAATGAAAGTTATCCCCGATACCTTGAGTTGGAAAGACATAAGTTTGAGTTTGCCATGAAAAGGAGGAACGTAGGATGAAGGAGAAGAAGATGAACATGTGGATGACACTTATGGGGAACTATGCCAACTTGACCCCAGAACATAAGGGAGTTTGTGATGCACTGCAGAAGGAATTGTTTTCGTCCGAGTAATGGCTGAAGTTGGGAGCTTGTTTTAGTTTGCTTGTTTTTCAAATTATGTGAGGTGTGACTTGTTTGTTTTTTACTTTTCGAAGTGTGACTTGTTTTTTACTTCCCGAAGTGTGGCTTGTTTGTGTTTTACTCTTCCAAGTGTCCGTTGTAATAAAATCAATGTACTTTGAATTTGAATTTGAATATGAGTTTGAATTATTTGAATTACGGAAAGTAAGTCTTGTGATTTATCTTTACTTTGTCAGGCATCTTATCTTTGCTTTGTCAGGCATCTTGTCTTCAATTTCTCAGACATCTTATCTTCAATTAATGAGGCATCCAATGCATTGTGACTCAGCTATGACTAAGAAATGAGTCACACATCTCCCATAACTTGTCTATATAATGCAACCATAGAACACATTTTCAGACACAACAAACTACTTGCATTCATCAATTCTTCCATTATCTTAACTAAATAGAAAACACTCTATCTACTTCAATTTTCCAAAGATAATCATGTCGATTCATCATCGATGATGAATGCTTGCTTAGTTCTTCTTCATCGATTCTTCGCACAAATCCAAAGCATGATAATACAAAACGTACCAAATATGATCCAACAATTCCAACAACAGCAACAACCGGACGAGCCACGACGGCCTAAGAAGAAGCGTGCTTACATTAACAGAAATCGAGAAGAGCATGGCAAACTATTGGAGGAAGACTACTTCGGGGTTAACATACCATATGCAGATAAATTTCGACGGAGATTCAGAATGGAGAGGCCGTTGTTCGAATGGGTGATTGCCGGTGTGGTGTGTCAAGATGATTTCTTTGTGTGCAAGCCAGATGCTCTTGGCCGACCGGGGTTAACCACACTACAAAAATTTATCGCAGCCATTCGCATGCTAGCTTATGGGGCTTGTCTTGACTTCGTTGGCAATCTTGCTTAGGAAAGCGGTGACTCTCATGTGTCTTTGCATTTTGTGACCGTGGTGGTGAGTTTGGTCCAACATACATGCGGAGGGCAGATGAAGCC
Organism: Plantago major; assembly: GCA_026545765.1. NCBI lineage: Eukaryota > Viridiplantae > Streptophyta > Magnoliopsida > Lamiales > Plantaginaceae > Plantago > Plantago major. The sequence goes on along the minus strand of JAIFAC010000166.1, from coordinate 55,950 downwards.
GATGTTGAAGGATTACGGCAATCAGCGCTGCAAGAGGATTTGTGGGCATGCTTGGGAGTATCAATTGTATGCCTTTGGACATGGAAGAAGCTGTCCCAGCGTGTACGGTCAATTTCAAAGCGAAGCAAAAGCCCACCCTTGTTTTAGAAGCGGTAGAATCCCAAGATACTTGGATATGACATTCATTCTTGATTTCGGAAAATACAATGACTTGTCGATCGTCAGCGTTCACTTGTTGACGATCTCTGAATAACCGGCACCTCGGTCGACTTTGAGGTCAATGGACATCGATTACAACATGCCTTACTACCTAACAGATGACATCTACCCGGCTTGGGCTACATTTGTTCTGCCGTCCGAATCCGTGCACAAAGAAGCGAGTTCTCTAAGCGCCGAGTCTTGCGGAAAGATGTGGAGCGATGCTTTGAATCTGCAAGCACGATTTGCAATTATCTGAAATCCGCCCTTGGACACGTGGGGCCACACTCAAAAAGATTATGGATTCTTGCATCACACTCCACAACATGATAGTTGAGGATGGCGCCACAAATACCTAAACTATGACAAGGAAATCGAAGAGTTCGAACAAGATACCCGTGAGAATGTACCCCATGTGATTGACGGAGTTCTTATCCGATGAGCGCAATCTACAATAAATTATATCCCGGAATACATGAAATTTTCACGGCAAATGCAGATGGGTGCCGCATGAAGAACTCAGCGGACTTGATGGAACATATTTGGAGGATCGTTGGTATGGAGCTTGCCCAATCGTGTAGTGTGTATTTGTTAGTTTAATGCATTTTTGTGTTGTGTGTTTATTACATTTTAATTTGGTTTTAAATTCTGCGGTTGTTGTAATATATTCTTGCTCAATAAATTATAAAACGAGTTCTAAAAATGCAATTTTATTAATTTCAATTTCTAAACACTCTTATAATATGTTAAATATGTTTTTTAAAAATTTAAAAAAATAAAAAATTTTGAAATTTCATGGCCGCGATATTGCGTCATACGTCTGTAATCTCGTCGCGGATAAAATCATCGCCGGTGGCGTCCTTGAGCAAATCACCAGGTAGTTTAAAGCTTATTGAGTTGGTTCATTCACCTGAGAAAAAAAAAAACACTCGAGACTTGAAAATTGCCACCGGATCTTAACACGCCGAAGTAAATCATCAGAGTTGGTTTCATTCTATTTTTAGCAGCTACATCAACTGCACATGACATCCTATCTATCTTCTTCCAATATACAGTATATCCCCAAGATTCATTCGACCTAGTAGTATATGAATCATGCAATATTATATCATTGTCCCTTCTTTTCTTCCCAGTGTTTTTGATGGAGATCAACTTTTGTAATGTACTCAGATACATATTATTATTAACATAACGTTTGCAAGTGCACGAGTATACTATCATCATAACGTTTTAGGTATTATTTCCACAACAATTTTTCCAATCGTCACCCAACTACATACGGTATATACATACTCACGCCAAAATCATTTAAGGTATTAGGCCGTCTCCACCGTTACAAATTTGGTGGATTGATTCAATTCAGTGATGCAGTGACCGTAAAAAACCCTTCTTTATTATTTTTTTTTTCTCTTTTTCTTTTAATTAAGGTTGGCTGATTTACTTCTTCTCTTCTTTCTGTTTCTCGTTTTCCTTCTGTTCTTTTAGTTATTTCTTTTCTTTTTACTTTGCTGCTTTTAATTTTTTTTAATTATTTCATTACTACAAATATGATAATAATATCCGTAGCAATATAAAATGTAATTGTTGATACGGACATGTGTCCAATCCGTTAAGGGCGCCACAGAGCGTGTCCTAAAGCGTATCAAGGCTAGAATAGCCAATTCGATTAGTCAAGGCCTCCAAATGGTCCGACCTAAAAGAAACCATTCCAGGTCAACTAGTATTTACAAGTCAACACACCTTCTCAGCTGGATCCGACCAAGCTAGGTGTAGGACTTCCGAACCTGACAAATGGTCACATGGTCCTTCCAAGTACCACAAACTGTCAGTCCTAGGATGCTAAATGGACCGGACGAGAAAATCTCGGACGCCACCATCGCATTAAGACCAAACGTATATATATAACAGAACCACTAAGATACTTCCGTGAAACATCTGGTTCGGACACCCGGAGTTACCTAAGGGCAGATCAACCAAACAGACAGATCTGTCCGAGGGACTGACACGGACCAAACGTGCGGAACAGTACTCTCAGAGGGAAAGGTCCAAACTACCCTCTCAGGCCCATTAATCAGTATTGGATTATTGTTCACTATTGGGTTGTGGGCCAAATGTAGCATTGGTGTCCAAATCTGAGGCATACACTTGGCACCATCTTATGAGTCACTTCATAAGATATGGTCTCTATAAATATAGCACAAGGTCCAAGACCTTAAGGTAAGACATAATTCCTAAGTCACAAGTCATAGCCTTCCTCATAACTATTACATTGAGAGTTTCCAACTCTCTCTTGAGTAAAGTCTCTTACCGGATTCACATACGCAATCCGGATAACCCTTTCTAAATCCCCCTCCCCCTCCGCTCAGTCCTTTCAGGTACTCTAGCTTGGACAGGTACTGCTTCGGACTTCAAGTAGGAGGCGGGTCTTAGACTAGGTTGCTTGTAATAGTTTAGTTAGTTAGTGTTCGAGGTTAAACCCCTCAACAGTAATTATACATTACTTCTAAAATTTAAAAGACATATTATTTGAATTTAAAATTACATTTGTAGAAAAGAAAATTCAAGAATAAAGTTTAAAAGGAAATGAGAAAAGAAAATGAAAAGAATAATTAAGTTTGAAAGAAATGTTAAAATAAAATAGATTTTGGGCTTCACTGTTGGAGTAGATAATTGTGAAGAGTTACAAAGTGAGTTGTAGTGAGTGGAATGTTGACGTGACAGAGATAGTGGGTTGCAGAGAGTTGCAACTGCTGGAGATGGACTTACAATTACATATGGTAGCTAAAAGTAAACAGTTAATGTTACTACTCTTCTTTAAAAGTTTTCAAACCGTTATAGGCCGCATACGACAAAAACATATTAAGATCATAACCGTTTTAAGTATTATCTTGACTGGACCGACTTACTTTCTATGCGATCCGTACACACTTTCATCATAACCGTTTTAGGCATTATTTTTATCTATAGTAACATCATAACTGTTCAAGTACTATATTGACTGAACCGACTTACTTTATATTTATTTATTTTTAATGCAATCTACCATATACGATTTAAACATACTTTCACCCCTTTTAGGCATTATTTTTACCTGCAGTAAATTATTTTCTTAATCGCCACCTAGCTACATGCGATAAATATACCTGCTCACGTCAAAATCGTTTTAGGTATTGTTTTTATCTAAGGTAACTAAATTTCATTTTGTAGGCACCCTAATAATCATATTGCTAAAAATTAAAGAAACAACAGCCTATATAATAGAGTAAAATAATGTAAATTAATACTACATTGTCAAAACGTCTTACGCGTTAATTTTGGTCATTAAACTTCATGTACAAATGCCCAAATGGAAAATCTATACTCTTTTATCTGTTATTTCTCTTTTATTACTATTATTCTTTCACTCTTTTATCTTTTATCTTTATCTTTATCGATATTCTTTCCTCTTTATTGACTTTTATCTTAAGCAGGTCTGGAGTCTTGGGAAGATCGGCCGGGACGGAGGGAGTATTAGTTGGATTTAGTATCTTGAAAGGTGAAGAAACATTGAACATTGGAGAAATATTTGGTTCATTGCATGTAACCATTTTCTCTCTAACAAATTGCTCAATAAAGAAATACAGGTAGGCCCACTTCTTGACAACAAAAGATATGCATAAGATATAACCACCACACCCACACACTTTTTCTTCTCCATCTGTGTGAATTCCTCGTTTCATACATTTTCTTTTTGTAACCTGCTCCTCTTCTTTTTGCCCTATTCATTAGGGTTTTCAATTGCTCCTTCAATCAATCTATTGCCCCTTTAATGACTCTGTCTGCTCATGCATAGAATTCTTTCTCAAGCCTTGTTGATTATAATACTATTAGCCCTGTTCTTGCTTGATCTGTCACTTTTTGCTCTCTCAAGAGGGTTTCTTGGATTTCACCGCTTCCAAATTGGGGATTCCGAGCTGCCACCATGTCTCAAGTCTTCGATTTCAGTGGTAAGGGCCCTGATCTTTTCTGGGTTTTGCTTAGAAGTTTTAGTTTTGTAATTTTTTTCTGTATCTGCATGCTTTGACTTTGCTATTAAAGTGGAATAGTCTGTGATTTTGGGGGTAAAGTTTGTATTTTTATGAGTTTATTGGCTATTGTTTGTTATGGTAGATCATTTCATATAGTTAAAATTGATTCTTTTGTATTTTTGGTTCATTTTGATGCCTTGGTGTTACTTGTGATGCGTCTATTTAACAAACCTGTGAGATTCTTGTAAGGTGATTATTCAGGCAGATTTCAGGACTATTTTCTCTCTTGAATATGAAATTTGGAGATGCTAATTTATAGTTCTAGTGAGGATATGCTTGTGTCAAACATGCATGTGAATTGTTGAATTGTTATGGTATCTAAAGCATGAATCCTATTTTGAGTTATGTTGCTTAGAACTGATTAAAGTACTTGCTACCTAATTAAGCTGTAAACCTAGTTATGTTGTTAAGTTGGACTTTCTACTTTTCTACTGTCTTGTTATGTGATGCATTTCTATGATGTGAGGATCTGGTAATAGGTTTTGATTTGATGGATCTTGATAAGAGTTTGTTGATATGGTCCCTTTTATCAACACTATCTGATGTATCCTTTTACATCTTTGTTCAGGTGTTGGTGATTTCTGTTCTGGGGGGCTTCTTTACCCAAATCCCAAGCAACAGAGCCTGTTTCCATCACGCAACAGCCATGTCGATGTGTATCTTGCTCCCCGCAAGAGATCTCGCGTCTATGCACCGTTTATTGTCAGTGGAGAGACCAAGAAGCAACCATCCATTGAAGTTCTCCCTGACGAGTGCCTTTTCGAGATTTTCAGACGTCTTCCCGGTGGCCAAGAGAGGACCTCTTGTGCTGGTGTATCCAAGCGCTGGCTCATGCTTTTGAGTACCATCCGAAAGGAGGAAATCTGTGCCCTTGAAACTAGTGCTCAAAAGGAAGATGAGGAGACCGACTCTGATGGTTGTCTTTCTAGAAGCTTGGAAGGGAAACATGCCACAGATCTCCGACTGGCTGCCATTGCTGTTGGAACCGCAGGCCGTGGTGGTTTAGGCAAACTTTCCATTAAAGGGAGCTCGTCAACTCGTGGATTGACAAACTCGGGTCTAAAGGCTATATCTAACGGTTGCCCATCTTTGAGAGCCCTTTCTCTCTGGAACCTCTCATCAATTGGCGATGAAGGGTTGTGTGAAATCGCTAATGGGGTCCATTCTCTTGAGAAGCTCGACCTCTCCCACTGTTCATCTATCACTGATAAAGGTTTGATCGCAATTGCAATGAACTCTCCGAATCTTATGTCTGTTGCATTGGAGTCTTGCTCGAAAGTCGGTAACGATAGCTTACAAGCTCTGGGCCGCTACTGTCCGAACCTGAAATATGTTTCCGTCAAGAACTGCCTCCTTGTGGGCGACCAGGGAGTTGCAAGTCTGTTTTCGTCAGCTGGTCATGTCCTGACCAAGGCCAAGTTTCAGGGTCTCAATATAAGTGATGTGGCCCTTGCTGTAATTGGACACTATGGTAAAGCAATGACCGATCTTACACTTATTGGCCTTCAAAATGTGAACGAGAGGGGCTTCTGGGTCATGGGCAAAGGCCAAGGGCTACAGAACCTGAAATCTTTGTCCGTGATTGCTTGTGGAGGTGTTTCTGATCTTGGGCTCGAAGCTCTCGGTAAAGGTTGCCCAGCTCTGAAGATGTTCGTTCTTAAAAAATGTCCATTTGTGTCCGATAACGGAGTCTCTACTTTCTCCAAAGCAGCAATCTCTCTTGAAAGTCTCCAGTTGGAAGAGTGCCACAGGATTACACAATATGGGGTCTTTGGCATTCTTCTGGACTCTGGCGAGAAGCTGAAGGCTCTTTCTGTAACAAATTGTTTGGGAATCCGTGATTTGGGAGTTGGGTTTCCCGTGACTTCGCTCTGCCACTCCATCCGGTCATTGACCATCCGTAATTGTCCCGGATTCGGAGATTTTGGTTTGGCCATGGTCGGGAAACTCTGCCCAAAAGTGACTCATGTCGATCTTACTGGTCTGCAGGGAATTACCGATTCTGGTTTGGTACCTCTAGTTCAGAGGTCAGTTGCCAGTTTGGAGAAGGTGAATTTGACTGGATGCGTGAACCTGACCAACAATGTGGTTAATGCCATTGCCACTATTCACGGTGAAACCCTTGAGCTTTTGAACCTTGATGGCTGCAGAAACATAACTGACACGAGCTTGATGGCAATTGCTAAAAGCTGTTCAGTTCTTAGTGAATTGGACCTTTCTCAGAGCGCAATAACCGATGCTGGAATTTCAGTCTTGGCCAATGCCTCACAACTCAACATGCAGATACTCTCTCTTTCCGGTTGCTCTTTTGTGTCCGATAAATGCTTCCCATTTCTGAACATGCTCGGAAGGACTTTGGTCGGTTTAAACATTCAGAATTGCAGCGGCATGAGGAGCAACATCATCGACCTACTTATCCAGAAACTCTGGAGGTGCGACATACTTTGTTAATCAGTTGAAGAATGCCTCCGTCCGACTCTTCAGTAAAGCTCTTGTACGTAGCAGATAGTTTTCTTTTTGGGTCCATTGGCGTAGGTCGTCACTAGCTCAGCCCCGAGGTCTACCTTTTTTTTCCAGCAAAACGTGTCCGTGAATCCCCTTTTTTGCAGCTTCCTCAACCAGGAAGCTGTTCCACGGTCATTGTTAAGCTGAGAACTCTTTTGACGGTAGGGGCTGTGTCTATGTATCGACTTGCTTCAAGTGGTCCTAACCCTAATGTTTTTAGCTTCTTCGAAGCTTGGTCATTTTCTTTAAGGTCTTTCGAGTGGTTGTCTGTCAGTCGTTTGAATGTCATTTCTTTGTGTCACGGTGGTTGCTTTTGGCAGTTTCACGTTTGTTTGCCTTGCGTTATCGTGGGCTTTGGCCGTGGCAGGTTTTATTCTGCCATGACAACCTTTAATGAAGAAGGTTGTTTTTTGTTTTTCCAAGCCCTAGTTTTACGAGGATCATACCTTTGTTGTGAACTGTCCTAGTGCAACTACTAATTCCACTTGTTATCTGTAATGGTGGTTTCCATGTACTTTCATCATGTTCCAATGTTTATGAATAAAAGTCTCTCGAGGCTTATTGTGTAAATTGTCATTTGCCTTTTCTTTCTTTTTCGGGGGAGCTTCCAATGGGTACACATTGGGCCCCTATTTTTGCAGTTAGCCAAACATTGATTTTGGCGATTACAATGACTACAGTTTTCAGTTAACGGTCTAAAATACCTCCCGGACAGGCTACAACTACACCCTAAATCTAGCTCACGTGACATCTAAGTAGTGGACAAAGTACTGGACAAGCTACACTGAATGCAATTTACCACCAAAGGAATTCTTTCCCCTCTAATTTTCCCCCCAAATCGATTGAGAAGAAATGGGTTTCCCAGGTCGGTGCTAAACATGAAGACTGCGACTGTGTCAGGAAGGAAGATGTGTGCGGCTTGGAGAAGAAAATGGTAGTATTTGGGTTTGCGGTTTACTAGAATTGGGGAGAATGTTATGATTTTAATTTTCTTATTTCTCCAAGCTATGTGAAGCCAAGGTTTGTATTTTGTTTTCCTTTTTTTTAGGCTTAATTAGATAGATACTAGTGTTTATTTAGGTGAGATTATCATATCCTCATATCCAAATAACAAACTCACAATTTTGTTTTAATTTTGGACTTAATTGCTAATTACATTTTTGAATTACAGTTCATATCTATGTCCTTTGCCTGCTGCTTCTTCTCCCATTAGTTCTTTTTTTTTTTTGTGTGTTTCTGATAGATGATTCAATCAACTTCAGTGATGAAAAATCGCATTAAATGATTATGCTAATTTTGAATGAGTTTGTTGCATAGCAATTGTGGTGATTACATGAGTTTTAATTTTAAAGATAGAAAGAAGGATAACTTTGGGATATACCGTGCCCGACAAACAATGCCCGTGCCCGGTACTTAGGTGAAACAATGTCCGACAAACAATGACCGTGCCCAATAAGTAAGTGGAACAATGCCCGACATTTAAGTCAGTTTTTAGATATGGTCCATCATTAAAGAAATGGGTCAATTTGTGTCACTATGTTCGGCCAAGTTGGACATAATTTCAATCTTTTGGTGACACTTTTAAAGAAATTAGTACATGAAAATATTGTCTACAACAGTGCCCAGGGCATACACTGCCTGACACTTAATTAAAACGGATCCCCACACGTAACATAAAACAATGTCCGAGCCCGACACTACCAAAGAATGATGCTCGTGCCCGAAACACAAAGTAGTACCCGTGCCCGACACTAATGCCTATGGCCCATGCCCGAAACACACTAGTACCCATGCCAGACACTAATGCCTATGGCCCGTGCCCGAAAAACTATAATGCTAGTACTTGAAGAAAAACAATGCCCATGCTCGACACTTGATTAAAAACAATGCTCGTGTCGTACCCTAATAAACAATGTCCGATATTTTAAAAGAAATGCCAACTATAATGTATGTGGCCCGTGCCCGAATTCTAATAGTAGTACCCGTGCCGAACAACAATGTCCATGGCCCGTGCCAGAAACATAACTAAAGCAATGTAGCCAAACTATAAAGCAATAAAGCTCATGCCCGACACTTGGAAAAAAATAATGCCCAACAACAATGTTTGTGCCCATGTCTCATTTTTAATAAAGCTCAACAACAATACTCATGCGCCATACCCGACACTTGATGAAAAATAAAGCTCAACAACAATGCCCGTGCCCATGTCGGTTAGTAGTGCCCATGACATATAATGCCCAACAACGATGCCTAACACTTGACGAAAATAAAAGCTCATGTCTGACACTTGGAAAAAAAATGCCCAACAACAATGTCCGTGCCCATGCTCGAATTCTAACAGTAGGACATTAGCGTTGGGTACGTGTACTACATTCATTTATTTACTAGATTATTTGACAAGGGCTTTTATAAGAAAAATGTAATATTATTGATAACTAAAAACCGAATAGCACTCGATGAAAATTAATGGAAGCTCATCTAAAATTAAATCATAAGAACCTTATCAGGTTTTACTACCCTCAATAATTTCTCCAAGTCGAACACCCTTTTAAATGTAGTATTAGCTCTGTTAGCGATTAAACATATATCTAAGTATTAATGCCCGACAACAATAAATTGGTATAAAAATTAGGAAGCCCTTTCAAGATCAAATCCTAACCATGGATTAAAATCCCCTTTAAGAACATTTCTCACCATCCCCTAAATTACTTGAGGTAAATCAAGAAGGCGATCCGACCATTGTGAGTCCATACTTTAGCTTCAACCACATTACACTGCAATTCGGATAACATAGCGGAAACCTCCGATAACAGCCCGACTCGATCTGTACCGGTTAATTCTAGTGCTGTAAGGCCATCAAAGCTATTAGACCTCCCAAAATGAACCTTTTCCAGTGACTGCAATTTCATCAACATAAGTATTAAAAGTTTAAAACCAAGACATAATTAATATTTGGGCAAAAATAAGATGAGTAATTATTAATTACCTGTTCGATAAGACAAAACTCTCTTCTCGGTCAATTTGTTTCCATTTAAATCAGCACATGAAAAACTGAAAGGAAGAAAAAGGGAAAAATTAGACCCAAAAGCATTTATTTCAATTATTATCAGCTAAAATGACACGGAAATTCTTTTAACATTTAGAAGCTTGAAAAGGCCGAGATCGGAAATTCGAACCTAGGCTACTTGAAAGTACAGAAATCGTAACAATGGGTGGTGAACATGGCAGCAAGCAATAGCATAGTTTCGAATTCATCTTGTGTATCCAATAAACAATCATGTAATGTCCCAACAGAATACATGGTGGAAAAATTCCCAAGTTTGAATTCGGAAAACTTACCCAATATACTGTGATGTAGTATTTGGAGGAACTTCATGACCTTGTTGTATAACATAGTTACCTAGTTTGCTGGCTATCATGAAAACTTCTGACTCGACCATGGCGTGCCAAGCGAACCGGTTCGTGATTGAAGGTTTGAAGCGATGGAACTTGTCTTTCTGTTTTGTCTAATTTGAGGAAAATGCTGAGAATGAGTTACTCTTTCAATTTTGTGATAGTATCAATTTTTGATATTTGCATAGCTGGCCCAAATTTGTCACGTGAGGGACTGAAAATATACTTTGTGTAAATATTGGGTCTATCATGTGAGTCCACAATTATAATTGGTACTGCCCATGTTTGGCTTACTGATAGCTACATGTGGCGTTACCATTTGCCCAACAAATGGCAATTGGTAAGGCAACAAATCTGCTTTGGCTAGATGAAAAAAAGCCCCTCAATATGTACAGATGGGTAAAAAAGCCTTTCTTTTTCTTATGTGTTTTCAACAAGCATTATTGCATTGTCAGTACCAAGATGGTTTCCTTGTGAAATGAATTTGATAATTGGGTACATCTGTAAGTATAACTTCATGAGAATTAGGTATGAAAGCGTGTATTGACCTTGAATGCAGTCGAGTTTCTTTTTTCCTTTTCTTTTCCAGAATGAGTTTGATGTATAGTGTATTTGTGTTAAATCGACATCAACATACATCAAAAGAGAAACTCTCTTAAACGATGCAATGCATGAATAGTTACAAAATATTATGAGTCTTGATATTGCGAGCTATATCCCTAATGCGAGCATTTTATTGAATTTCCGTTATGCCCTTTCATGTTAAATGGGAAGGCATCAATTTGCC